>JAFMOD010000344.1:90291-135925 GCA_019802435.1 Corydoras maculifer
TTCCGTTGGTGAACAGCAATCTTCAAGTCTGACCACAGATTCTCAATTGGATTAAGGTCTGGGCTTTGACTAGGCCATTCCAATAAGTTTACACGTTTGCTCTTAAACCACTTAAGTGTTGCTTTAGCAGTATGCTTTGGGTCATTGTCCTGTTGGAAGGTAAATCTCCGCCCTAGTCTCAGATCACTGACGGACGTAAACAGGTTTTGCTCAAGAATATCCCTGTATTTAGCACCATCCATCTTCCCCTCGACTCGGACCAGTTTTCCAGTCCCTGCTGCTGAGAAACATCCCCACAGCATGATGCTTCCACCACCATGTTTCACTGTGGGGATGGTGTTCTTGGGGTGATGAGATGTGTTGGGTTTGCGCCAGACATAGCGTTTTCCTTGGTGGCAAAAAAGTTCAATTTTGGTCTTATCTGACCACAGTACCTTCCTCCATACAGTTTGGGAGTCTCCCACATGCCTTTTTGCAAACTCGAAACGAGCCTTTCTATTTTTGCCTGTAAGTAAAGGTTTTTTTTCTGGCCACTCTTCCATAAAGCCCAGCTCTATGGAGTGTACGGCTTATTGTAGTCATATGGACAGATACTCCAGTCTCTGCTTGGGAACTCTGCAGCTCCTTCAGGGTTACCTTTGGTCTATGTTCTGCCTCTCTGATTAATGCCCTCCTTGACCGGGCTGAGAGTTTTGGTGTGCGGCCCTCTCTTGGCAGGTTTGTTGTGGCACCATGTTCGTTCCATTTGACGATGATGGATTTGATGGTGCTCCGGGGGATCATCAGAGATTTGGATATTTTTTTATAACCCAACCCTGACTTGTACTTCTCTACAACTTTATTCCTGACTTGCTTGGAGAGCTCCTTGGTCTTCATGGTGATGTTTGGTTAGCTTAATGGTGTTGCAGCCTCTGGGGCCTTTCAGAAAAGGTATGTATATACTGACAGATCATGTGACACTTAGATTGCACACAGGTGGCCTTCATTTCACTAAGCATGTGACTTCTGAAGGTAATTGGTTGCTCCAGAACTTTTTAGGGGCTTCATAACAAAGGGGGTGAATACATATGCACATGCCAATACAGGTTGTAATGTAGTTAAAATAGGGAAAAATCCAAGGGGGTGAATACTTTATATATATATATATATATATATATATATATATATATAGATAGATAGATAGATAGATAGATAGATAGATAGATAGATAGATAGATAGATAGATAGATACATACATACATACATACATACACACACACACACACACACACACACACACACACACATACATACATACACACACACATACATACATACATACATACATACATACATACATACATACATACACACATACACACATACATACACACATACACACATACATACATACACACATACATACATACACACATACATACATACATACATACATACATACATACACACATACATTATCTTCCGCTTTATCCTATAATAGAATTTCGGTGGGGTTCCCCATGCCCATCCAGGGGAGAATGTTTCGTGCGCTGGGCCAGGGCACCAATCTATCGCTGAGCACACACTCACTCACACAGACATGCACGCATACACACTATATATGGGGCAATTTGGAAAACTCAATTGACTTGATCCATGTTTTTGGACTGTGGGAGGAAACCGGAGAACCCGGAGGAAACCAACGCAGACACAGGGAGAACATGTTCACCCAGATGGGAATTTGAACCGGGAATCCCTAGTGCTGAGAGGCGAACGTGCTAACCACTAAGCCACCGTGCCGCCTATAAATATACATTATTATTATTATTATTATTTTTTTATTTTTTTTATTTTTTATTTTATCTATATTGGGAAAATGTCAAAAGATTAACTAGAAAAAGAAGGACTTAATTAGTAAACTTAATTACAGAAATGAATAAATAAAATAACATATTACTTATTTGTTAATTTCATCACTCTCTTTTTAAAATCTACTAACTGAGAAGATCAGCATTAAATTCTTTAAGGATGTTGTCATTTATTATTTTTAATTGGTCTAGAATGCTGCATGTACCATGACTGATGCTGCATGTTTCGTTATTTTGATCAAAATGTACCTTAGGTTTGTAAACGGTTTGCACCTAACTAGAAGAGATCAGTTTGATGTGACAATGTGACTAAGTTGTGTGAAGGATGTGGGTAATTGAGTGTGGCCATGCCCGACTCTGTTTGGTCTTTTGTCAGCAGGTGTAATGCTTCATAGAGCTAGAGTAGGATTACAGTCAAGGATGTTGTAGCTTAAATGCGGTAAAGGCAAATAAAGCAATACTTCACCTCCTTGCACAAACAGGAGTATGCATTTAAATCTAAAAAAGGAAGGAGCTATAAAAACTGAGACATTAATATTTAGATCTTGCTTTTAATAAATATAAATGTGAAAATTTAATAAAGGTGTTAGATCACATGGGTTTATGTTTGTTTTAAAGTTTATATCTATTAAAATAATTTAATTTGTATGTTTAAGCAAAATTTTATTATTCAGGAATCATTCATTATGATAGCACTTTATTTGCAATATTACTTTGACATTAATCAGACTAGTCATCAATTTTGCAACATCTCAGTACAGGTCTCTGTACTCCATATTCTATTTCTTGCCTTGCCTAGGTGCAGATTATAAAACCGATTTATAAAGATTTATACACAGATTTACAGATTTATAAAACTTGATCGCTTTATACATGGAGTAGACGCAGTACACAATATATTTCAATATAAATATATAACTGTGTTCTGCATCATAAGGCTTGAAATCACTGTTGCTCAGTGATTTGATGTTTATATTAACAGTATAAATGTCATAGACTTCGGAATAATGCACAGTAAATATATATGCTTAATTTAAGTGAAAGGGCAGTTTTCAAACCTTCAGTGTGCTCTGTTTTTAAAACTGTATAAATGTGTGATTGATAACAGCCTAGGTGAGAGTTGTGGGCCAGCTTGCTCCTTCAGCACACTTAATATTGATCCTCATGCTCTGTCATTTTTCTTGGCCTTCAGAAATCTGTGTGGAAGGAGGGGAAGGGAGATCGATAGAGGCGAGCGATAAATTTCCATCCTGTAAGGCTGCACTCTCCAAGGTTAATCCAGGTGCTCCTTCAGTCAGGGAGAGATGGAGCGATAGCTTCAAGCTAAAGCTCCTTAAACGGAAACATCAAAGAGATGAGAGTCTGGCTTTTTATCCATCCTGCTGATCAAGAGCCTGCAAGGGGTGGGGGTTTGTTAGGGCTTGTGATACATCCTATTTTACATCTTTTAAGAACACAGAATGCATGTGATTACAAATATTCTGTCAGTAATTATAATATTAATAATTATTAGATTTTTTATTATGAAAATCTTCATATTTATATTTATATATTTATAAAGAATTATAAAGGAAAATCTAAATATAAAATATAGATTACCTTGGTTGGAAGAATTAAAATTTTTATACTTTAGGAGGCAATTTGTCTGGACAAAGTCTGTACACTGACCTCATGATCCAAAATGTAATGTTCATTTACCAACATTTTTGCCTGAACGACTATGTACAGACCTTAAAATATTTGCTCATTCGTCATCCACAAATTTTGCCCATTTTTTTGTAGGGGTAAGCTAGTTGGCATTTAACAAATTTTTGCCTTTTTAAAGTTAAAATGTATACATGTAACTTTAGGTGTACTGTAACATGTTATGATTGTCATAGTTTTATAGGCTTTTAGCTAGCTGGCATTTATTTGTGTTAAAAGCCATTACAGGTCTCTAAACACTATAAGAAATCTTTGTTTTGTGTTAAGTTTATGTTTGTTTGCTATTTATTATCATGTTAATAATACTGAAGTAATTACAGGGTCTGATAGATCTTCATATTAAAGTCAACACCTTTAATTGCAATCTGGTGTACTTCATGACCTCCACATCTCTATTGACCATTTACTCAGTCATGGCTAACCTAGACTCGCGCACCCCCCTCATTTTTTCCAAATGTCCATGTGCATGGATGATTCTGAAAGGATCTCCTAAAAGGCCGACAGCATTGTGGGTCATCTTTGTCTCCAAGTAAGATGCTCGTTTAAGCCCTTTGTTCTGCTGTATGGCTGCTGTTATGTGGCACTGTTGGAGTTTCAGCAGCTTTTTTGTTAGCATTTTCAGACGAAGGAACAGGATGAGTATGGAATCTGGTACTACTCTTCCAGAGGTTTTGATGGCACCCCTTAAAGAAACACAAAACCCAATGAAAGCCAGTTTCTTGTTAGATCATGCACAAATGCAAATACTGTTTTCACATATAGATTCCGGATAATGGCAATAGAATCAGAAACAGACATTTTACTTTAAACATTTGACACATGCACTACAGAACAAGAAATCATACAGTTTTTACATGTTTGTGATGTGTTGGCTGTGAACAGAAGGACATCACTTAAACAGTACTAAACTCTGGTCACACAGAAAGTTTATATGTTAATAATAAAGAGAGTCTGTTACTGTTTCTTAAATGTATCTGATGACTGTGATGTCCATCCTCGTAAATTAATTTTTTTTAAATCTCATAATTGTTTTATTGTCTTAATCCAAACTCAGGTGTTTTAGTTTAAGGCATGAAGTTGGTTTTCAAGTTTTATTGTCAGCCAGATAAGAGAGAGATCATCATTACACTGATCATCAGTGCTCAAATGTTTTGAATTCTCTGCACAGTCAGCTGCTCAGTTGGCACTTGAGTTCAATCAGAACGTCAGCGGGCTTTGTACTAGGGGGGTCGCAAGACTACCATCCAATACAAGTAATGTGTTTTGTCCCACTTGCAGTTCATATGTGAATGAGGCATTAGAAATCCTCCCCTGCTTTTTTATCCTAACCTCAACCTTTTTACATGTTCATTTTGAATTTAAGAGGCCTGGCTTGTACACTGTATTTCTATACTGTATCATCTTAAAGAGGTTCAATTTGGTGGGTTCCTAAAAGATCCTTCTCCCTAAACTCATTTAAACTTGATTTTTAGGAGTGGACTTTATACAAAAAAATATTAATTCCCAAAGTGTGGCCACAATGCTGAGGCATCAAATGCTTAAATGTCTTGTACACTTAAATCATAACATACAGAATACAGTATTCCAATACAAATGTAAATTAAAATGTAAAAAGGTTAATAAGTAGCACCCATATCCTTTTTGGGCAAAAAGAGTAGCAGCAATCTGTTAACCATTAGCATAACTTTCCACTATGGATGAGCCTTCTAAACCCATGTATTTGTTCATGATTTGTTTAGAATCATAATATTTATATCAGAAAACATTCTGTGATGGTACTTTGTACAAACGCTATTCCAAGCAAGCATAAAAACCTTAATTAGATTTATCCATTACAAATGAAATGAGTGTTAGTAATGAAATGTAATTGTTCAGAGGGTCCTGCTCAGGGGTCCCTGGGGTGACGTGTGCAGGACTCTGTGAGGAGTTTAATGAGAGCATGTCGTATCTAGTTCACTGTGCATGATCGAGATCTCCCACAATCCCCAGCGCACTGCGCTCATTTAAACCAGCTCTAATTAGCCTGATTGATCCTCCATCACTTCTTCAGCACATGTTCTGTTGATGTAAAAACTAAGGATGTGTGTCTGTGCTCTGTTTTTTTTTTTTTTCAGGAACAATGATCAGCTGGTGGCCTTCCTTTCCAAGTACCGCAAAATGAACTTCATCAAATCTCATGGCAGAGATAATACTCGGTGAGTAGTTATTATAAAAAAATTTCAAAAATCCACCTACTTAAAAATTACCCAAGGCACCTGGCTTAAACATGTTAGCCTAACTACTATTAAATTAATAAAGGGAAATGTTGCCCTAGTATGAGATGTTGTATGCATATTCTTTAACTTATATTTTATTAAAACCGTTCAGTCAGAGAGTATAACCCCATGTCAAGCATCTACAAGCACAATTTGACATGCATGGTGTAGGTGGATTTGTGAGAATTTTATTGACACTGCAATCGCAGCTTCAACTGGTTTGGACAATAATCCTGTAGTGGGGCAGAAAGGAAATAAAGGAAATAAAGTCGGCTATTAATCACAGCAGTACTAGCTTTTTGTTATAAATTTTGAAAAAAAAAACATTTTCCTGTTCATCACTTCCTTTGAACATTGCACATAGCAAAAGCACCCAAATTGAATATACGCAAATATAATAAATTAATCTAGGTTTAGCCAAGAACAAGACCATGAGAAACTAATACGCTGATGTTAGGTTGAGAATTCTGCCTTTTTTCTTTATCGGTCATATTTGATCATGTTTCATGCTATCAGTAAACTATTTCCAATATGAACTACTGTTTTAAACAAAACATACGATTTAGTAATGGGCTAGTAAAAGTATTTTGTAGCTGTTTAGGCTATAAAGTTAGCAGTAATTATCAATTATTCTCTACAGTTTTATTAGGAAACAGGGCCTGGACCGCCTGTTCTTTGAGTGCGACACACACATGTGGCGGCTGGGAGACAGGAAGATCCCGGAGGGCATTGCTGTGGATGGTGGATCTGATTGGTTTCTACTGAATCGTGCCTTCGTAGAGTATGTCATAAACTCGGAGGATGACCTGGTCACCAACATGAAGCGCTTCTATGCTTATACACTCCTGCCAGCCGAGGTACATTGATTTATCAGAGATCAGGCTTACTACCTGTAGTATTCATGAAATAAAGAATGATACAGCAAAAAAATTTTGGTAATATCAATATCATATCAGTACTTCCTAGTCTGATGCAAGTTAAAAAGGTTCAGGGCTACAATACACCCCATCTTCTTCTATATGGTCAATTGAGTTTTAGTAATGTGCAAATTAATTTCTTAAAATGCATTTCACTTTAATTTAACACACTTTTGGGGAGACCATTTTCTCTTTTAGCTCAACAAAGTTGTAGGTTTTTTTTTTATACTTTGCTGTCTGAAGTCCGAAGGGATGTTCTTTTTTCTTTTTTCTTTCTTGTTTTTTTGGCAGCTAATTGATTTTGGTTGTACATTGATCTCTTTAGAAATCTTTTTTGTGAAGTTGATCCCTGGATGGATTAGCTTCAATTTGTAAAGTGTTTTGGGTTTCACACTTTTGGATAGTTCATTTGTAGATATTTTAGATAACCAAGAATTTAAAAAGAATCTCTAAATAAATTTGCCACAGGATTTACTATTAATTTGCCGTTTTTGATTTTCAGTTTTTATCTTATTCCATTTTTATTAACTAGTGTCTACATTTTATCTTTTCAAATGTAAAACAAACTTTTTTTGCAATATTTATCTAAGCAATGTTTATCTTGTGTTCAAATAGACTTAACAATTTAGCTGTGGTATCCCTATTAAGCATATATTAGATTTAGTAATATTAATATTAAGCATATTTTAGGTTTAGTCAAATTAGTTTAAGGACCGTAAACTAGGCTCAAAGGTTTATATCAGCAACCTGGGCGAACAGATTTTAAATGTATCATTCAGTCAGTAGCCTGTTGCCTAATATTACCTGAATCAAGATGTGATTATTTGTACTGTCTGCTGATAAAAACGTTTAAGTTGTAGGTTAAAAGGCATAGACCACCAGTTACTTAAGTCTGTGTGCCATCCGTCTTACTTTTATCAGCATCTTGCGTTCTTTCGTCTTATCGCTCTCTCTCTACTTTTATTTGTAGTCATTCTTCCACACAGTGCTAGAGAACAGTCCTCACTGTGAGAGCATGGTGGACAACAACCTCCGCATCACTAATTGGAATCGGAAACTGGGCTGTAAGTGCCAGTATAAACACATTGTGGACTGGTGCGGCTGCTCACCCAATGACTTCAAACCCTCCGACATGCCACGGTTCCAGGTAGGTTCTTTTGAGCACTTGTTTATATCTGTTTGTTCCAGTCATGTTTAACTTCATATAGCAGAGTTTTACAAGAACTATTAAACATGAGTAGAGGTATACATATGACCTTTCTAATGTTAGCACCTTAACCAGTCAGTAGAAGAATTGGCCTGCTAACAAAGATCACTTCATAAGAAAATTGTGTAATGAATCCAGAGTAACTTCCGAAAAACACAGAATATTAAAAGGAAAAAGTTATTGCTCTCCAAGAGAAAATTACTATCCATTTGCTAAATACATCGCAAGTTGTTTGCCTTTTTGCTCCACTAATCCACTAGTCATACTGTATTATGTTGATTTAAAAAAAAACAGTGCAGTTCTTAAATGTTTAAATGTAAAAAATTTTGAAGTTCACTCTCTTTTATCGCAGCTATGATCATGTACTTTGGTAATATACAAAAAGTATACTTTTTGAAAGAATAATTTTTTTTGCTATACAAAATAATTACCTGTATAGGTGATCTAATATTCTATTGTGCATGTTATGATCCCGTTTACTATAAGGGATTGGTACACTTTTGGAGATCTTCATTTCACTCTTACATTCACTCACTGATATTTTTCATCATTATTTATTCATTTTCTTATAGCCTCTAATTCTTTTATAGGAGATATGGGAAAATGTTTTACCTTCAAACTTCCTAACTTTTTTTCTTTAAAAGTTCCTGACTGGAAACCCACACAGATTATTTGCAAACTCCACATTGAAAGAATCAAATTTTATGACCGTGCTACCCAATGTGCCACCTGTTTTACGTTATGAATCAAATTTTTAGTTTTTGTAATGATATCATTGTAAGTTTTGTTGTGACTTAGTATAGTATTTTTAGTATTTGTGACTAAATCTTATATCTGGCTATTACTAAGATTTGACTTTAAATGCCAGTAGTGACCTGCATTACGAAGCAAGATGACCATAATGAGAAGACTTTCTGTTGAAACCAAAGATCAGAGCAGTTAATTAGTGCTACTCAAGTAACCCTGGTTTTGCACTCATGATAGAAAAAAACTGCATAATTTAGTTCTTACAGTTCCAGACTGCTTTAATCAAAAATGTTTAACCAGCAGAAAGCCATGCTAGCAGTTAACTAGCAGCTAACACACACACACACACACACACACACACACACACACACACACACACACACACACACACACACACAAATATATATATATATATATATATATATATATATATATATATATATATATATATATATATATATATATACATTTTTTTCATTATGCAATTTTAAAATTATTATGCATTTTAATACTATACATATTTTAAGGTTATATACTGTATAGCCTATATGAATATAAATATAGTATATATTTAAAAATACACACAGCATGCCAATTAAAGCTGTAAATTTGCCTCCCTTGATTATCAAATGAGGTAAATATTAATTAACCTTACACCTAGCCCTTTGTGGTTGATACCCTTCACCATCTCCTCGTCTCTTACCCCCCCTCCCTTGCTTAGCCTTGAACCACAAATTCATGCATCACAGACTTCACTAAGTCTAGGTTCATTAAGAAGCTGGACATGGAGCCCCCTTGCACTTGCCACAGCCTGCACATCACTGTAAATTTGAGGGCAGTTGGTTATATAAAGGCTTCACAAATCAACACTTTGATCTCCAATATGGAGGCCACCTTACCACCAAGCCAGTGCAAGTACCACTCTAGTGTGTATGATGCTGGTGCTGGTCACCCCCTCCTGCAACAGGTGAGAGCATCTGCCCAGGGACCTGACACTTAAGTGGGTAAAACACACAAGGGGAAAGGAAGAGAAATAGGAAAGGATCAAAGTGCGCGAATGGCCTCATTTGTTCTTGTTTGTGCACATGACTTTGTCAGTCAGTAGGTTAATTTCCTAATCCTTCACAACAAATATCCTGCTCTATGTCCAGTCGAAATTGTGGTGGCCATATTTTGTTGGCTGGTCACACCTGAAGGTCTGTTGATACTGAAATACTCATAATTTTAAACATAATCAAATTTAGAATTTGATGTCTAATATCATTAAAATATGTTTTTTAACATTAAGTTAATGAAGTTATTGTTATGTTAATTAAGTTAATGAAGTTATTTTTATTAATATAACAATATTTACCTATATTTTCTAACATCTTTACTTTTAATTGCACTGTTCAGTTGCTTTGAAACAGAGGAAACTTTCCAGGTCAATCAATTTACACTCACTGTTGGTAAAGTCACTGTGTTGTAGCACATGCAAAACATTACCTATCATTGTCCTGCTAAAGTAACCATTGACTCTCTGGGGAAAGTCATCATTTTGATGCAATATATGTTTCTTTGAATGAATTTTAGATTGATAATGGTGCTGACATATAATTTGTATTTTTGATAAAGCTTTAACCTTTGTCAAATGCCAATTTTCAGAAGCCCAATGGGGCTATGTTTATAAAAGTAGCATGCAGGTTTCTAATGCAAATAAGAAGCAAGTCTCTAGGGTTGTGTACATCCGTGGTTTCTGATTTGCCTCAAATAGACTCCCACATCTTTAGATTCCCACAACCATATCACTATATTATACATGAAATATTTTGAAAACTGTAGTCTGTTTATTTGTTTGCTGCCTTGTTTTATACCTCAAAATAGAATCATTGGGAATGAGGGACAGAAGATAAAGGTAGAATAGAATTGGAGGTGAATTTAGGTGAAATTTCGCATTTTTTAAAACTCTGCCTAGACAAACAAAAGCCTTTGTTTATGTTTCCATCTTCAAGCATGGTTTGGTCTTTTGCTCTGTTTTCACTGTGTTCCATTTTTATATTTCCTTTTTCAAGTTTTTTCACATTCGCTGCTGCTTATTGTGTCTCCGCCATAACTCCCGCTCTTAGAATTCTCTTGGGTCACAGACATGACGTGTCTTCTGTCTGTGTGATTTTAAAAAGATTTAGAGATTTGAGGTGGCTTTGTGATGAGTTAGACTTCCTGTAAGGAAACCTACAGATAAAATATTTCAATTGTAGATGCCTTCAAATTGGTATTATACTGATACTTTTATTTTATTTATTTAATAGATGTTACTTGTAATAGTGTGTGTGATTAAGTTTTTGAGTGATTAAGATAAGTAATTGTTATTAGTAGTCAGTAATAACATTATTAGTCACTTTTTTTTAAAATGTTATTAATTGTAAAAATCAATAAAAAAAAAAAATATATATATATATATGTATATATATTTAGTTTGTCGCTTATAAAATTTGCTGTAGCAGGGTAAAGGTTAAATGCTGATCCTAAGTAAAATCAGCAGCCTGTGCTGGAATGCAATGATCAAAGTCCACATTCACATTAGACTGAAGGGAAATCGCACGCTGAGCTATTTTGACTGGAACCTGTATGTAATTAGTGTTTCCTTTCGTGTGTGTGTGTGTGTGTGTTTTGGCCCAGCAGCTGAGGAGAGATAATCTTTACTTAAGAATAGCTCGCAGTTTTAAGCTGTGGTTCAACTTGGTGCAGCATCAGGATGTATGCTATGGTTAACATACTAGGTCTGGATCTCTAAAAGTATCTAGAGTCCATGTTGGGTACGATTTTAAAAGAAAAACAAAATTGGTCATTGATGCTAGTTAGATATTTAGTATTTTAAGCAATAATTTAGATTCAGTTGAGATATGTGTGATCTTTGGATATATGTGTGAAGCTCAGAAAATAGTTATTGTGAGTTTGTGCTGTGGATACTTTAAGAAACTAGGTTGGTATTAGAGTAAGAATTGGGGATATTTTTTGTAATCAATGTTTAATTTTTTGAAGCAGCAAATATTCAAAGCAGGATGGTGTGATACTCTGTACATGAATATGAGATGTAGTGTCATCTGTAGGATAGAATTTGGGGAAGAGGGTAAGATTTAAGGATGATTTGGGGGAAGGGGTATAAGCACGTTTGAAATCCTTTAAGAGCGTAATCGCAGTTGTGGCTATTGAGTAATTATCCCTGGACAATAGCGTGTGTCTGAAAGGAGGACAAAGCGAGCCTGCATAAGCATTAAATGCATCGTGGCAGTTTAGTTTTATTCACAAGCCATTCTCATGCACTGCTGAAAGAGCTGCATGCAACAGAATGCTTATATCACTTCATTCTTTCTTTAGGTTTCTTTTTCCCCTCATCACTCATCACAAAGCCACCCCTTTTTTTGCCAGACTGGAACTGCTTTACGCATCAGTTGTGATCATTTGATACCATATAAAGTTGTATTCATGTTCACTTTCGCACCGTTTAAAATTTAATTGACCATTTTGCAGGCTCCATATTTTACATAGGGTCCTCAAGGTGCAAAATTTTAAAGTAAACATTTAATATGTTTAGGGTAAGTTTATGGTTAGAGTTTGTGTAGTAGCGTGTATGATTAATGTTTGGGTAAGTATATATGGAATAAATGGATGTATAATAATAAGGAATAAGTAAATACTATAGTAAATAAATATTATTACTACTGATTTATTTATTTTTAAAGGAATAATCAGTTATTTGTAGTAAAGTAATATAACTTTTTACATTCACTGCTTAATAATTTTACATGTGTTATGTTTTGTTTAGTCTTTAATTCAAATCAGTTGTGGAAAACAAGGGGTCAGACTTGATCTGGCAAAATTCAAGTTAAGTCTCTAAATAAATAAATATTATATCTGGTCCAAAATCAGTCAGGTAATTAAAAAATATGAAACATTGCCACCAAGTGGTTATTTTATGACTTTTAATACATTTGCTGACGTAATAAAATTTTGTATGAGCTGTATTTCTAAAATGTTAACTACAGCCATCCGCATATATAACCAATAAATTAATTAAGCACTGACTTCCATTAATCAATTTGAATTCAATCAGCAAAACGAGGGAAATCATAAATTTTAAATGTGAAAGAGATACAATTTTTTTATTCTTTTAGTGTGACTTCAGACATTATGTACAAATAATTGAAAATATTTTAAATATTAAGATTTTAAAATCTAGAGCAAAAATTAGTTTTTTTTTCTTATTCTTTGTCTGTTTACAATATAAGTTAGTAACAAAGAAATATAATTTATGATTTATTAAATCATGAAACACTTTAAATCCTACAAAATGTAGGAAACCGTATTCTCTCCTAGTCATGCTAACCCTTTTGCATCTTTTTGTTTTCGGCTCCCACAGCAGACGGCTCGCCCCACGTTCTTTGCACGAAAGTTTGAGGCCAGTGTGAACCAGGAGATTGTGAATCAACTGGATACCTATTTGTTTGGGAGCTTTCCTCAGGGTATGCCAGCACTCCGGGCTTACTGGGAGAATATTTATGATGAGCCTGATGGTATCCACAGCCTGAGTGATGCTCTGCTCACTCACTACCATGCCTTTGCCCGCATTGGGCTGGCTCGTGCTGCTAGCTCGATGCAGGGAGCCACTGGTGACCATCGTTGCAGGTCAGTGCTAACATCCTAAAGTGCTTACATTTTCCAGGGTTCATACAAGGGTTGTAAACTTTTTTCATGAAGCAATCCTGCATTCATTTCTTGATTTTTATTATTCTCTGTAATTTAAAGATTAACCCGATAAGATTTTATGTAATATGATTAGAAGTTTAAATAGTTAAATAGTTTTATGAATTGAAAAAGGTCATGCCATCACCAGTATATGAGAATACAAATTGGTATCAACACCTGTTATGGGTATCAACTCTGTTATATTCAATGACAAAGCAAAATCTAAAAACATGAGTGTGTTTGTTAGAAAACGCTCGTTCTTCCCCGGGAGATTGGCTATGCGGAAGGGAATGCGTACACCTTGTGACGCCTTGTGAGCGTTTCCCGGGAATCGGCTACGCGGGGAAAAGTGCGTACACCGGTCCGCTGGATGAAACGCTCCCACGGTTATAAGCCTGCGCGGGGATACTGCGCAGCGCCGCACCGTGGTTGAGCACGGAAGGAGAGTTCGGAGAACACCGGGCATAAAAACAAACAGGATTTATTATTTAAAATGGTGTAGGGACACCAATAGAAAGGTGGAAACCAAACAAACGAACTAACACTGGGATGATACCGAAACAAAGACGTGCACAGGGCTAAAGGAATACGGCAACTAAATACAAAAGACACCCAGTCATGTGCACAAAATAAACCAATCACCCAACGGAGCCATGAATACCTTAATGAGGGACAGTTGCCCCAGGCACCTGTGACAGTGTTCCAAAGGCTACAACAGTTGCAGCATTGTTTATGTGTCATGGATAATTTGCTTATTATAATTTGGTGTTTTTTTATTTTATTTTCAGCATTTTAACAGTTTATTAATTTGTTTACTTATTTAACACCATGACTGGCTCCTATTTGTAGGTCTATAAAAATGGTAGTTTTGCACCAGAGAAATTTTTCTTTACAATGCACCCCTCTTTGGTGTGTTAAGGAAGTGAACTCTTTTTAAAGAGTGGTATGATAATAATAATAATAATTGGCCTAGAAGTAAATTAACTGTAGCGTACAATGCTCACAGGTGCCATTAGTAAATATCCACTAAAAACCTTGTAGCCGTGTAAATAACCACGTAGCATTAAATTAAATGTAAAAAAAAGAAAACACAGCAAAATGAACCAATAATAAAGTCCAGGTCAAATAGAGTTGAGATGAAGGACAAGCATAGCCCCAAATTGGAGGCAATCTGCGTTTGGAGTAAGTCATTCTATGTAAACTGCGCTTCGCCAAAGCATTGCCAACCAATGATAAATATCTGGCAAGCTAATTATTTGGACTTGTTGGCAGTTAGAAATCCAGCACTGTGATGAGCAATAAGTGCAGCGATGAGTTAGTGCTAAGTCGAATGCAAGAAACAGGACGAATGCAGAGTCTCTCAGGAGCTCTTGCTGAGGTGAAACCCTGTGCAGAAGTTTTACATCAAGCACATCCAACTGAACCACACTATTATTATTATTATTATTATTATTATTATTATTATTATTATTATTGTTATAAATAACAAGAATGTATGACCAGTTTACTAGCTCATATTTTTAATCTGAAAGCACAAACAATGTGATAAATTTAGTGTGCAAGTTTACTATACAGTGCTATAACCTTCTCATTGAAAATGAATGAAGGAATTTGGGTTGATGACTTTAAACCATGGCTATGCAAATTCAGTGTTCTTTACAAATACACTTTTAATTGACTATTTTAGTTTCTTACATGTACCTTTTTTAAAATTAGAGAGGCTTTTATAGCTCAAAATGTTGTGGCAAATTTTATACCCGCATAATGAAATATGACATAAGTGTCTACTTACTTATGGTTGTATCACATATCATTCTGTTCAATTTATGCTCAATGTCAGCATTAAGCTTAGCTGTAGAAGGGGTGGAGGCTGACATTGAAGGGCTTGGAGGGCACAAGGAGTTACTTGTTGCCCGTTTGGGGTGTGTGAGGTGAGGCTCTGTTTTTAGCATGCCTCTCTGACCACAGCTTTGAGAAGGGGGGTGGGTGTGATGGGGTGTTGAATAGAGTCTCTGTTACTGCTGTTTATGCTTAGTGTTAATGTTTGCTGTCCTGCTTGTTCAGATGACCAGGACGTCTTCCAGTTTCAGCAGGAAAAATGATAAATACGATGTTTCAAACTAAACCTGAATTTCCTATATGTTTAGTTAATTAATGATTTTTGCACTACAAAAAAAGGCGTTTTAAACAACCATATCATTTTAACCACATACCAACTATTTAAGGAAGGCCCTCCCTCCTAAAACTTTATGTCACACGTTTTGACACAATAAAGACCAGAGACAAGAATTTAAATCACAGGAATAGGATTTATTTACAGATTTTATTGATTGCTGTTGGCTGGCGTTTCATTCCTGTTGCCACTAAGATGAGTAGCACACAAATCACTTGCATTGCTGCATCAAGAAATGCGACTTGTACCTGTTTTATGCAAAGAGGAAGCATCCATCCATCCATCCATTCTTTTCCGCTTTATCCTCTATTAGGGGGGTTCCCCATACCCATCCAGGGGAGAACGTCTCGGGCGCTGGGCAGGTACACCCAGGACAGGGTGCCAATCTATCGCTGGGCACACAAACACACTCTATATGGGGCAATTTGGAGCATGTTTTTGGTCTGTGGGAGGAAACCGGAGAACCTGGAGGAAACCCACGCAGACACACGGAGAACATGGAAACTCCACCCAGATTGGAATTTAAACCGGGAATTCCTAGCACTGAGAGCCGAATGTGCTAACCACTAATCCACCGTGCTGCCCAAAGAGGAAGCATATTTTGCTTCAAGATTTAAAGTAATTTGAGATTATTTTATTAGACACATTTATTAGTTTGTATTCATATATAAGGTTCTATTTTAAAGATTAAATGTTTTTTAAAAGACAACAACAAATGTACACAAAAGTGCAAAAATCAGCATCTGTAATAGCATCGGGGAAATCAGTTCCCATGGCAGATGTGACTTGCGTTTTTTTGTTTTTTTTTTGGAAAGTTACCATTAACACAGATGCTGCCATCAGTAATTTGTAAAAATGATGTCATAGAATGCTGATAAAAAATATGCTAAAATTAACCATTAAGCTCTTATGTCTCTAAGTCTATTTAGGAGGCCAGTGCAATCCATCATTCTGCATGAGTCACAACACTGAACTGATAGACTACTGCATAGACATAGACATAGGCATAGACTGCATGTGCTGTACATTTGTATATTTTTGATTGTTTCCAATTGGAAAAAGAATTAAAGATGAGACTCAACAATGCTTTGGTCTTGTTTAAAACAAGAATAGTAAAAATTCAATTTGTGCATTTGCAACATTACCTTCAAATTACAAATTCTTTAAAACTATATTTAAAAGAAAATATAATGTGAACCAGTGGCAAGCATGCCTCTGTTACATATTTATTTTTTCTTCATTTTATCAATTTCAAACTATCAAACATAATCAACATTCAATCAGATTTAGTTTTTCAGATTTTACTACACTTTTTGGGTTTGTTTAATTTAATTCAGTTATTCTTGTGTTAATTGTTGTTTTTTTAAACAGATATTACGCCATGGGAAATCCAATGTCAGTCCACATGTTCTTCCTTTCGGATGAGTTCCAGGGTTACCTGGTTAAACATCATGCCACCAATCTGGAAACTAGCAAGCTGGAGACCCTGGAGACCTGGATGATGCCCAGAAAGTTTTTCAAGTTAACTAATGCACCAAACAGTGTCAGTCGACTTCAGTTTACAGAGGTAAAATCCATAAAAACCTGTTTGAATTGTTGTAAATACTAAAACATGTAAAATTCAAGAATCTATAGATTAGCAGATAAATGTCTGATGAGGATAATTTATGCAGATTGTAGTGACTTGGCTGACATTGTGCCTGCACACATAAATATTGCTCTCTCAAGAGAACCACTTATTCATGAGCTGCTCTGAGCTCATTTACGCTCTGTGCTTGGAAAACAAAGAACTGCTTTTTGTAAACAAAACAAGTTCTGGTGATTAAAGCAATAAATATGTTCTAGAACAATGCTTTTTTTGTTTCAGCCTGGCACAGTAAATAATTTCTGGTGTTACTGTGGCACTGCGGGTGAAGACTTTGATCTTCTTCCAAGAGCTTTATTACACCTAAAATTGATTTAAACTTCTTAATTATTGCTACACATTAACTGCCTAAAATATATGAACGTTTTTCAGGTTTTGGCTTACTACCACTTTGTTGCAGTAAAGGGTAATATAAATGTTATATTTAGTGTTGCACTCATTTATTCATATTAAACTGCCTATTCCAGTTAGGGTCACAGCAGGTGTTGGAGCTTATCCCAGTGCACCATAAATAAGTCACCACTCTATCGCAGGGAAGATGCACAAACACTTTTGGAACACATCCATATCTCTAGTATCTCTGTTTAACATATCAAAATCATGTAATATGTTTTCCCTATACATTTGATTTAGTTTTATTCTTTTTATCTTACAAAATCTGATAAAGTTGTAGGTGACATTCATGCAGCAACCTAAAAAACCTGAAGGATCCACAAACTTTGAAGCACCACTATATATTTTCCTTCTTTGTTTTTTTTTTTTTTGCTCTACTTAGTTTTTCATGTTCTATATTCCATTGGTAAACCATAGTTTTCTTGAATACAACAATTTACTTTAAACAATCTGTGTGCTTAATCTGCTTGTTGTATTACATGTAGACAAATTTTTCACATTACTACGCCCTAGTATCATATTAAAATCTTTACAACAAAATGTGTAATTTGAGAAGAGGTGTCCAAACTTTTACACTGTAAGAAAAAAAATGTTCTTTGCAGGAAAAGGTTCTGCAAAGATCTCTAGTGCCACCTGGGGAGAGCATGCTGTTACCCATTTTAGTACCCAGCATGCTTCAGTAACAACCCTGTAAAGCATTTATACTTCATCTGGTGCCCTGGCATAGTGTGTTGTGTGCCCCGGGGGTGACAGCTTGGCTTGAAAAGAACCGAAGTCTTCTTAGAAGAAGCTGCCCAACAAATTTAAAATGGTCTAATGCAGAAAATGTTACATTACTGAGAAAAGTTTTATACTAGAATTGCATGCTACAATTACATACAAAAAGACACTAACAAATTCACCTCAACATCCTGGTCTGTAAGAGCTATTAAGAACTGCATAGAGGTTGTTGGGTATCCTGTATTTTTTGGTGGTCTTTGTTTGTATAAAAAATATAAATTTATATAAGCATGGTTCTGTATAAGGAATTGTTTAATTTTTATTATTATTATTATTATTATTATTATTGGTGTTATTTATTAATGTAGTACATTGTTCTTGGTTCACAGATTGGGACAGACTGGGATGCTAAAGAAAGAGTCTTTCGTAATTTTGGAAATCTAATGGGGCCTCTAGATGAGCCAGTGGGCATGCAGAAATGGGCCAAGGGTGCCAATGTGACGATTACAGTGGTATGGATTGACCCAACAAATGTGATCGCTGCCACCTATGACGTTCTGATTGACTCTGGGGCTGAGTTTACACACTACAGACCTCCACTAAACACACCTCTTCGTCCGGGCATGTGGACCGTACGAGTTCTGCATCACTGGAATCCTGTGGCCGAGACCCGCTTCCTCATAACCCCGCTTACCCACCATAAACATCTTCCAATTCGACAGGGTAAGACACAGCTACATGAAGTATCCAGAACGAAAATATTAAAACACTTTAGATAATGCATAAATATAATATATATATATATATATATATATATATATATATATATATATATATATAGTTGGATGGCGCAGTGGCTTGGTGGTTAGCACATTCAACTCTCAGTGCTGGGGATCCAGGTTCGAATGTGGGTGAAGTTTCCATGTTCCCCCCTTTGTCTGCATGGGTTTTTTCCTCAGTTCAAAAACATGGTTTCAAGGTGGATTGGCTGCTCTAAATTGCACCTACAATTGAGTGTGAGTGAGTGTGTGTCTAGCGATATATTGGCACCCAGTGATTAGTGCCCGAAACTATTTCTCCCCTGGATGGGAGATAAAAATGTACAATCCATGATTCAGTAGTGTATAAAACTGTCTTGAACAGCACTAACATTATAAACAATCACTGTGGAAAAATACGTAAGTAGGCCCATCTTCCTGAAGACGTAGCATAATTTTGTGTGGTCAACAAAATTAAAGGCTTTGCTGTAGTCAACAGAGCATAAGCTGGCATCCTTCCTGAGTCCTTTCCAAGCATTTTCATAATCTAGCAATGGTTTTGTTTTTCAGCCCTTCTTGAATCCTACTGGCACATTTGAAAGTTCTCTTTCATGTTGAGATTTATGATTTATGAGTCTATGATTTGAACATAACTCGTCCACTGATATCCCTTATCATACCAACATGAGGTTAATACTTATTTCTTAATCTAGTGGATCTTTTGTTACCATTTTACGTCTTCACCATTTTTGTCCTACGGCTCTCTGTCTTTTCTTTTGACTGTCTGGAATTTACAATTTAGTTCCCATAAAAGATCTCAAAGAAGATAGATTCTCATCTCCCTTTTCTCTTATACCAGGTTTTTACTAATTCTTCTTAGATAGTGAAATCCTGATTGCTTAATGGTTTTTGTGTCTGTATATTCTCATGCTGTAGCTTCCAAATGTAGGTGGTAGGTGTCATGCCATGGGAGACCCTTTCAGAAGATAAAACTATAAGCATCATAGCTTTCTTTATTTTCTATTTTTCTCCCTCCTGCTTTCTCATCACAATACCATGTAAAGAGAAGTCAAATCACACCTTTTTTCACACTGCCTGATCTTAAATTAGTAAAAACCTTTCTAGTTTTTGAATTTCCAAAATTATTTCCATTTGCTAAGTGCCAGTATAATGAGAAGTTTAGATATATTTCCTTAGCATTTAGTAGCATTGCCTTTAAACTGTATGACTTGTTCAAGCGTTTTAGTTATCTTTCCACAAGCTTTTCACAAGTTTGCTATAATTTTATTCTGTTACATCTGACCTAAGACTTTGAGATGGCCACTTCAGAAAAACTTACTTTATTGTCCTTAATCCACTTTATACCACCAATTTGGTAGTAGACTTATAGATTCGTTGCCCATTTAAATGTCCAAATGACTGATATCTTGAGATGTTATTTCCAGATAATGTTCTTTACTCATGATGCCATCTACTTTGTGGAGTGCAACAGTCCGTTCAGCAGCAAAACACCCCCACAGCATAATGCTGCCACCCCCGTACATTGCTGTTCTTGGCTTGCAAGCTTATTTCTTTTCCTCTAAATGTAATGATGGTTATTGTGGCCAAACAGTTCAATTTTAGTGTGCTAAGCACACTTTAATTTATGTACTAGTGCAAAACAAATAGCCTAGTGAATATTCTTTAGTTTATTTGAAAAACCTTTAAATAATAATGGATGAGTCTTCATTCAGCTCATGTTTCTGCTTTAATGTTATTACATACAAATCAGTATCACTGAACAAGACTCACTAAGCAGGAATATGACAATGAGCATTTGACATGTCTTAAGGAATAGACTTTCAGCTTATTTTGTGTTTTGCTTGCCTGTCAAAGTAAAATGTCAATAGTTTTTTTACACTTAAGTGTAGAGGTTGCAAGATTTTTATTAAATTAAATAATTAAACTTATTTGTGTTTACTTTTTTGTGTTTAACAGTTTTAAGTTAAACACTATGCAGGTCAGTGCAAATTCAGCTATTAGCTGGGATTTCACTAAACTCTTATTTCCAAATTATATGCAACTTTATGAAAACTCAACAGATTAAACTTAATAAAATGGAATGCACTTTAAGGCAATTATTGCTGAGGTCAATGGGCTGAAATCCTTACATAAGCATTGCAGCAGTTTATTGCTATATTTGCTGTATCTCAAAAAATACAGTAAAATAATTAAAGTGTGACTATTAATCACGATATATCTTAAATCAGCATCTTTTCAAAATAATTCACATTGATGATGTGGCAGATTGGTGGACCAACAAAAATGCCTATTTTTAATTTTGGCATCAGATCTTCTTGTAAACACTTGTTTCAAATAAAATGATCATTCTCCCTCTTTGCACATTGATTTTTATGAAATTTTAGCCCAAGTTTTGTCTGAGCTGGCCATTGTTATTTATTTTTATGTCTGGTGTTTACCTGTCTCTGGTGTCAATTTCCCCATTGTGGGACAAATTAAGGTCTATCTTATCTTACCTATAGTGGTACATGATATTATAGTATTCAAACTGTTAACAAAAACATATTTAAATGTTAAATATATATTTTTTTGAACAATGAAGAATGTAACATTAAGCTAAATTTACGTAAAGACATTGTTTAACTTGCAAATATTATAATTATTGTTGCATACTTGCATGAAAATACCTGAAAATACACTACATACATACATATTTATGTTTAATCAAAGAAACATGTTAAAAATCTGCCTCTACTTTTTTTTTTCTCTTTACAAACAGATGATGCTCTGAAGGTTCATAATGGCCCCGCAAAAAACAGCTACATGGAACAGAGCTTCCATGGCCTGAACCCCATTCTAAACATTCCAGTGCACTTGGGGGAGGTGGAGGAAGCTGAGAGGAATGCTGGGTTAACTGGCACACGTTTGGAGCGCTGGGTGGATGGCTTGGTTGGTGAGGTATGGGCGGCGGCGGATGTATGCACAGCTACGTCCTCTGGCTGCCCCTTCCTCCAGCCATGCAGGGAGACAGCATGGAGTTCACTCAGTCCTGACCCCAAATCCCAGTTTGGGCCTCCTAAAGCAGATGGTACCATCAGGTAGCAGAAGAGAGCGCTACCCTGAACCCCTCCTCGTCCACTCCCTCCACATCATTATCATTTAGTAATTATTTATGTCTTCAACATGGCTCAGAAATGAGACATTTTGGCTTTACTCTAGCTGAAACTGAGCTTCTTCTTTATTTATTTAGGTTAAAGAATTGAACTTGACACTAGAATCTTAGAATCGAAACAGGATGCCTTTAATTCAGGCAAGAAGGCTGTTTTATAAGCATTTGTGGACCTAAATACCTAAATATCAGGTATTTATGGTTTTAAAAAAAGGGATGAATTTTTACACACACACACACACACACACACACACACACACACTGTATTTATATGTACTATTGGTCTGAATATTAACCTCTATATACTTTAAATTATAAAATATCATATAAAGTCTAGATTGTATGCATTTGACTAGGGTGACCAAAGGATCCCAGGTTCTAATTGCCAACTTGTCCACCAGTTTTGTATGTTTTTTATTTGGAAATGTTATTGTACAGTTAATTACTGCAAATTGCCCATAATTGAAAATTCACACAGTTTGCAGTGTGCCTAGTAAAGGCTGTTCAGGTTCTGTTCTATATTTCCCATCACCTGTATGTACAAACTTTGTATGTGGCCTGTACTATCAAGTAATTGAAAAGCCAGTGGACAAGTGTGCATTTTTTTTAACTTTTTTTATCCAACCGTTTTACCTCAAATTATGTAAATACTATAAATGCTTATATACAACGTAACAAAATAAATACAGACTATTTCCAGAAAAGTTGAGGAATTTTCTTAAAAATATATAAGTTATTACTTTACTTGAAACTTTAACAGACAACAAAAAGACTGCCTTTTGAAATAATGATTTAATTAAAATTTTTATTTAATTTTTGTACTATATGATTTGGAAATTAATAACTGCATCAAAAAGACTGGCAAATCACTGCATTACTGCTGACTGTGTGTCACTGTTTGGAAAACTGTCATGTGGTGGACTTAATGCCAAAATGGGCCATATCGGAAATAAGTAAAGTCATTGTTTAAAAGTAATCTGAGATGGACCTCTGAGATAGTGGGTAACAGAGTGGGAATGTGTTCTCTGGTCAGAACAGTTTTTGTTTCAACTTGATTGGGAAATACTGATGTCGTGTTCCATATGCCAAAGATTAAAAAGACCATTTAGACTGTTACTAAAAAGTGTGGAAACCAGCATCTAAAATGGATAAAGGTGTGTCAGCGCCTATGTCATGGGTAATCTGCATATATGTGAAGGTACCATTGATGCAGAGGCTTGGCAAATCTTTCTACTGTCAAGATAACATTATTACCCAGGACCTACATGGTTATTTCATAACAATGCCAGGCTTCACAAATTAAAACTGCCTGACTTTGTAGACATAAAGGACAATGACCACCCTGTCTGTAATCCAGATTTTTCTCCTGAAAATGTATGGCATAATATGAATTGTAAAAATATACAAAAGCAACCATAGACCATAGCTCATGATTTGTATACAGCAAAAAGGGACTTGAGAACAATATGTAAATAATTAAATAAAATAGTGATAATTTTACACTTGTTTATATATCTAAAATTTAGGTTAACCTGAGAAATAACTAAAAAATGTTTTCTTTATCCTTTTGTCTGTTTAATAAAGACTCCAGTAAAATAATAATATTACAGATTTCAGGTCTAAAGCATGGTTTACCAGTGTTCCAACTTTTCTGGGAATAGGGTTAAAGTAGCACTTTATAAGAATCTCACAAATGTAGCAAATAGCCCAAAACCGAGTGTTTACTACTATGAAGAATAAAAATCTATTTATTTATATATACTTAATATTATTAAATCAGAACTTAAAGTAATTATTTGCTTACATTAATTTTAATTGTATTTGGCCCCATTCCTCACATACGTATACACTTTCCAGACATCTCTCCTCTAACATCTTTCACCTTTCCTCCAAGGCATTTGCATCCAGTTTTTTGCACTAAAATGGCTGTTCATGGCTGTGTAACACAGTATCCATGCTTACATGTGCCCAGAATTGGTTTATGCGACAAAAGAGTGTGTGCCACCCCTAAATTCTTAAAAGAATAACAGATTTGCTCACATTAGCCTAAAGCCATTGACAGCTAATGAATCACTGGAATTCAAACCAGTGATTTTCAGATGATAAAGCAAATGATTTTTTATTATCCCACTTAGGGCCAATTCCAATTATTTTGTTTGTTAAAATATACTTAAGCATGCACTGTACAGTTGAATTATTTATCAAAAAATGAAATGTGCTATGAAGTTTTTTTTAAAAAGCTGTGGTGTGTCACATCCTCTATAGAGACCAATTTAAATTTTTCTAATTTAACTTAAACATTATATATATATAATTTTTAAGTTAAATTAGAAAATTTGAAATTGGTCTTTATAGAGGATGTGACACACCACAGCTTTTTAAAAAAAACTTCATAGAACATTTCATTTGTTCACATCCTCTATAGATACTAATTTCAAATTTTCTAATTTAACTTAAACATTATATTTATATATATATATATATATATATATATATATATATATATATATATATAATATTTTAAGTAAAACAAAATAACTGTACATTAATTGGGCAGATGTATGTTTCCTGTAGAGGATACATTAACTTAGTTTTATATGTAAAATCAATAAAACATGGAATTTGACCAGGGCTGCTCTGTGTACATAAAACTGTACATATACTATGCAGCAGTGTTTTTTTTTTTTTTAATTCTATACAACCCTATTTTGTTTATATTCAGACCAATAGTTTTCATTCATTTCAGTATGGATGCACTTGTGATGTACTGAACTGCAGGTTAAACAGTTCACACTGCTTGCAGATGGTACAGTTGGCACTTTGCCATGGCCAGAGCAGAGTGGCCATTTATGGTCTCAGATCTTGAGAACGATTAGTGAATTAATTGCCAAGTGGACATAAACTAAGCATTTTGAATCTCCACATCCTTACATTCTCTACGAGTGCACGCGCCAGATGTGAAGCATTTCCTGAAAGTGCCAGGCCGCCTGTTTCTCTGCCCATCTTTACTCATCTCCCATGTCTGTCTCTCTGCTTGTTGTTTTTCTGGCCCTGTGGCGTGCTGTTCCTCACAGGCTGCTTGACTTGAAATGAACAGTGTCAGCTGTGCTGACGCACAGAAGGAGAAATTTAAAAATCATAAATGTATTCTTTTCACACATTTTTCCCTGAAGTGGAGGATTTACTGTGTGGGGTAAAGATACAGAGTCATCTATTTATTCATGTGTTTATATAATTGAAATAGATATTTTTTTAGTCAATGACTAATGTCTATATGCTGTTTTTTGCAGCTTCGATCAGTATCTTTTTGTAAACCAGCCGCCTTTATTTACAAAGGCCATCGCCCTGACTGAACTGTGTACATAACAAACATTGCGTGCGAGTCTTAATGGTAAATTTGATCTGTACTCTTTACAAACTGGATGTTCCCTTAATGAAAAAATAGTCAGGATTATTTTTGTGCTGTATATTGGTGTTTACATTGTCATGGAGTTGTATTAAAAAAATCATAATTTAGATATTTTAGGGCTGAATTTAGAATCTGAATAAAGAACAAGGGAATGTCATGGAAGAAGCTCTGGTGAAGTAAACAGCTTAGAGCTTACGTTTGAAACTGCATAGCAAAAAAAACTGTTTTAAACTCACTCATTGTGAATCTCAACTTTATTCTAAGAGAAAATAAACTAGATTTGTAAATTAACTTAAAGTGCATAAAGAACAAAACCTTTTTTTGTCTGTAAAACATTAACATTTTAGGAAGCTCCAAATAATGAAAGTGCGAATGCATTGTGCGTCAGGTCTACATTCAGTGGCACAGTTGGTGGTGCTGACACCTCACAGCACTGAACTCCTGAGTTCATTCCTTGGCTAGGCTGCCATGTATCATTTCTGTGTGACATTTGTCTGTATAGGTTTCTGGTTGTGGCTTTCATTTTCTCTTGCAGTTTAAAAAGATGCAAGTCTTTCTCTAGAAATAATAAGATACTAAATTGTCCATAGGTATGACTGTGTTTGTGTGTCAGACTGATAGACTGGCGTCCTGGCTCACTCCCATTCTCCAAGTGAGCTCTGAGAAAATAAGTAAAAGAATATGCAGCTGATAATAGTACAGGTATACAGTATATATGTACTTGTTTTTTAAGAAGTATAAAGGTAAACAATAAACAAATTAGTGACTAAATTCCCAAAACACGTATTTTACTTATTCAGAATGGTAGTTTCTTTGCTGCTGATGTGTATTTAATTGTAATTAAATTTCTGCCAGGTTCTGTGGCCATATACCTTGATGGGAACTGACATCCAGCTTCCCGTTTTTCATGCCTTAGAAAAATTCAAGGGAGTAATTGTAGAACTTGCATTTATAATTCGTTTAATGTAACAGTAATTAGGTTTTGATGCAGTCTTTTCTCTCACCATTAAGCTTAGTCAGGTAGTTTGGTTAATAATTTAGCTCACGACAGGTACTTTATGTTAAATACCTTGCCCACCGAACAAATTCTTATATTAAGTCTTTGGATTCAATGCCATTTTTTTCCTTGTCAGATTTAAAAGTTAGATCCAATGACTGTTACAGAAGCAAGCTTGAGGTTGTATGGAAACCCTAAATCTGTCATTTGACTAATGACTAATGGCTGGTGTTATCACCACATTGGAGTGCCTCTGGATGCATTTAGCGAAGAAGATTGTCAGGTTGCAGAATGGAGCAAATCTATTTAAATACATATTTGTTTTTAGTACATTTGGGATTATTAAACATGTCTATAATAATCGAGGCTTGTAGTGGCAAACAACAAACTGCTAATGGGAGTACCTACAATGATGCTGTTTCCTAGAATACTTTGGTACCTTGCTGAAAAGTGGAATAGTTAATGCTCCAGTACTATATATAGCTACACTGTAAAATAAATAACTGAGCTGTATGCTACAGTATATGATGCAATATGCAAGATAATATGGTTGTACTGAACAATGAAAATGTGCACTGTTTGGTACTGTACGGTCTACAGTGCTTAAAAGTATAGTATTTTATTATGCTGAATCAGTGACAAATTAGTGGAGCTGCAATTTTGAAGATTATTATAAGACTTAAACTAACAATTAAAATGAAGACATTTCCTTTTTGTTGTTACCACTACACTATATATTTAACCAAACATGATAGAAGCCTGATATAAATCTCTTTGACCCAAACAAATCTCCAACCCCCACATCCATTTCATTTACATTAATAGGAAGTTGCCCCTCTTAGCAACTATAATTAAATATTATAAACTCCACATTTTAGGCAAGTCATTGCAGAACGTTTTTGAGTAGGTTTTTTTTTTTTTTTCTTGTAATCAACCTTAACTTTCTAAAGCTTGGTTTATATGATATGTTGGGTGTAGCCATGCTGGAACAGAAATAGTTATTCACCAAAATGTTGGCAGAGAAAACATTACATTTCTAAAATATAAACCTTTTTTCTAAAATAATTTTGTAGGAAAATAATAATGTCTGCGACACACCAAAAATAAGGATGTGATGTGTGATTCGGTCAAAATTAAGTAAAAGGAATATTCAAGTTACAATATCATGAGTATAAGAATATAGACCTAAAAAGAATATTAGACCTAATATAAAAGATCATTGTTTATAATTATGCATCATATTTTATTAAAGAACCATCAAAAAGAACATTTCTTAGTTTTTACCACCTACTGCAGATTTTATTGTGGTAAATTTTAACAAATCTGAGTCGGTGCATGTTCGGGATTAAATATAAATGATATTTTGAGCTGAGATTACGAGATGGGGCAAGTTAATGTGACAAATAAAACCTCACAGGTCTTTAGAAGACCTATGTAGTACTTTGGGAAAAACTCACATGATACAGTTCACTACTGCTTCAAAAAAAAGTTTCTTTATTACTCAAGAAAAAGCCATACATAAAGTATATGCAAAAGCACCGCAGAGTTCTCTGGATGCAAGCTTCTCTTAAAAATGTTTAAAAGACAATTAAAGCTTGCAGTCATTGGATGAGGCCATGTTTTGTCTGGTTTTCTAGAAGAAGAAAAAAAGGACTATCCAGACCGTCATCAGTAGAAACTGCAAAAAAAAATAAAACCTAGATGGGATAATATGAGCACCCCATGTCAAGGGAGATATTAATATAAACTTTTTGTATTTAATGTTCATGGCAGTATGAAAAGGACAATCAAAAAATTAACATGGACACTATCTAAATTCTATTATCTAAATGGTCATGAACTGACCATTCAGATTCATAGTCTGTGTTTCAAATAAATTAAATTAAAGGTAAAAGAAATATAACATAGAGGTTAATATGGCTTCATTCTAATTTTATGTGTGTTGCAGGCTTAAAATTTTAGATGTCAAAATACTCAGAAAAAAAAAGTTTTTTTTTTTTTTTTTTTTTTTAATGAAAGTGAAATGGCATTTTAAAGTCATAGATTTTTGCTTTTATTACACTACATTCGGAAATGGGGTTGAATAACTACATTCTGTATCATAAGCTAGAATTTAAATGACCCAATCTGTTAGACTGAATTGTATTTACCTTGTTTGAACTGCAACACTTAACTAAGTGATACAAATGTTTGTTCAAGCGAATGATTCTTGATTTGTGTCCTAATATTTTTATGCAACACTCCATTAGAAAAGTGATTGGTAGAAAGAACTGTGAAATTGTCAACATTACTGACAGACATTTCAGTGCTGTGAGATTTAATATGAGATGGCACACAGTGTCTGTACCAATCCTCTGTGGTTCAGTCTTGTAGACACATCAGTCATACTACAAATAAATGTCTGTGTGACAGTATTGGGCTGTGTAAGTTCAAGGATGTGAACTATATAATTTAAAATGTATTTACCTTTTTACATCATCACCTTAATCACCGCAGAAGTCATAGTCCATCAAACACACATCTTGGCTATTTTTGTGCATCTGTTACTTTTTTTAATGTGTAGAATTTAAAATATAAACAGTTGTTTGACTGTGGGTGTAAAACCTGAGAATGTGGTGAGGGTTAGAGTCTCACACTTCTAAGTGCTGGAATGTTTCTCAGTCAAACATTGCACATTCATTCCCAGAACCAAACTCTCCACGGGCAGGAGGTGGCCCATGTGCCTTATTACATCTGTCACCACTTTACATAACAGAATTCTGTACCGACCCTTTTCTGTGTCAACGTCAAGCCAAAAAATTCTGTCTCTGCTGGTGTTAAATGCCTTCTGTATTACCGCTTTGTTGCTTTTTTGTCAAAACCAAATTTTTGAAATAAAAAAAAATTACTGGAATTTAGTTCCACTTGTTCTGTCTTTTGTCAGCTTGCCATCTTACCATATTTCTGCAGGTTGTTCATTGTAATGCTGTAATTGTGTGCTTTTGAGTGTGAGTGTGAGTTTGAGTTTGAGTGTGTGTGTGTGTGTGTGTATACAAGTATATACATCAAAACTGATGTATAATGTAATTTATATATATATATAATATAATGTGGGGCTATGTGTATTTTATAAGGATTTAAATAAAATTCTTTCGAACAATTTCTATTTTTAATTATTTTATTGGGGAAAAACATATATTAAAGCAATAAGGCACAAGAGGGCGTGCATGGTTGTGAATAAATCATGGAAAAGAGGTGTTATTAGGCATGACACGTAGTGGAGTACGCATCGATTTACATACACAGTGTAATTCATTCTCATATACAGACTGAAAACATGTTAGAAGTTGTACTATTGTTAGAAGTAGTACTAGGTTATTGGTTGGTTTTTGTCAAGATTTGGTTACCTTCCCATAAAATTAATGGAAGTGTGTGTTTTATTTATTGTTGTAAACTTTTCAGTGTGTGTGGTCTCCCCTCCCTTTTTCTCTGTCTCTCTGTCTTTCTATTCTTGAAACAGTGTGTAATTAAATATTAAGCTCACACACCTGCCCTACCTGCAGCTAAAAGTGCAATACAGCACTATAACTGAGCTGCACTGACAGCTAACCCTCCTCAGAGCTGCTCTGATCCTCCACCATCACCCCAGTCTGCCCTAATCCACTGCATATAGTATCACATCTCAATCAAACCCTGACGAATACTAAAAAATGCTTAAGTTCCAAGTCTTCACCAATATTTACAGTCAAAAGAGACTCGACCATCAATGATATTTAGTGCATCTGTGTGTGTTTGTGTGGAATCTTTCTCTACCTCTGTTAATTTTTTTTTCACTCTCCATCTGTTCTGCTTCTGCCTTCTACTTTCTCACCTCTCTCTCTGTATTCATTGGTCAAAATCTCTCCCTGTCACTCCTCCCACTTCTTTTCATCTATTTTGAGACATCTTTTCATCTTTTTGTATTTCCTACTGCTTTACTGCCTCTGTCTCACTTTTTTTTATCTACGCTTTCCATCATGCCACTACTTGAACAACACTAATCAAGACTAACATTGTTTACTTTGATTTGATTACATTTGTTAAATTACTTTCTGAACTATAAAAATACTTTATTTTATAATTATTTGTTTACTATTATACAATATTATATTATTTTTCTAAACCCATCTTATTTATGTGTCTAATAACTTCAAATTTTTTTCCAGCTTTATCTCTTTACATCTTCCCCCATATCTCATAAGTACCGTTAATTACTGTTAAAAGTCCTTTCCAGTGTCTAAGGTAAATTATTTATATCCTCATAAGACCCCAGTCAAAATGTTTCTTCATCGTTTTTGTTAATAAACAGTGATGAAGTAATGAAAACGTACTGAAACGTGTTGTATCTTTAAAAATGTTTTATTTATGTTGATATATCGGTCTATCCATTATCTATATTTTGATTTACTATATAATGTTAATATTACAGATTTCTTTAGACCACTGTTTTACATAATATTCTTGTTCTCCATCTGTACTTGTCTCCTTTTCTATCTTTTTATCTTTTATATAAATCTACACGGTGGCTTAGTGGTTAGCACGTTCGCCTCTCAGCGCTAGGGATTCCCGGTTCGAATCCCCATCTGGGTGGAGTTTCCATGTTCTCCCCGTGTCTGCATGGGTTTCCTCCAGGTTCTCCGGTTTCCTCCCACAGTCCAAAAACATGAATCAAGTTAATTGAATTCTCAAAAAAATTGCCCCCTATAGAGTGTGTCTGTGTGAGTGAGTGTGTGCCCAGCGATGGATTGGCGCCCTGTCCTGGGTCTATCTGCCCAGCGCCCGAGACGTTCTCCCCTGGATGGGCACGGGGAACCCCACCGCGACCCTAATAGAGGATAAGCGGAAGATAATGAATGAATGAATGAAGGATAAATCTACACCAGCTCTGCCACAGTATGTAATCAACAGTGCCACACCTTAATTAAACTTAGATGAAACTGCTCAAGAGCAGCATCTTTTTTAGAAAAGAAAGCTTCAGTTATTCCATCCTCCTCACTTCATCTATATCACACTGACGACCATACCAGCTTTATTTACCTGAACTGCTAAAGGGATTCCATAGTTCTTCTGTCACATTAGCCTTAAACATGTAAATTAATACAACCCAAAAGCAGAATTACTACTATTCGTCTTCTGAAGATGACAGAAGAGCTCTTTGCTTTGAAGTACTGACATGATATCAGTGGTCTAGTTGCTTTTCTTTGAAGTAGAGTACTGTCTGCATGTTGTAAGAAAATTTACATGTCAACAGTATAATCTGTGTGGGGTGAGAATGTGCTGATAAATGAAAAGGGCTTAATAAGAGGTTATGGGTAAGCATAGGGTTTAGGTTCAGAGAGTGTTTGGAGTGTATAATATACATACAGGATGTTAAAAAAGAAAGTACAATTCTTTAAAATATGTTTAAAAACTATATATAACATTTAATACTTAAATTATCCTAAAACTAGGTAAATACAATTTCAGATAAACAATCCGGACAAATTTAAGTTGTTATTATTTGTATATGATATATTTGTTGTATATGTATATATATATATATATATATATATATATATATATATATATATATATATATATATATATACTGTATAAACTGTATAAACTGTATATATGTATGTGCTTGTTTAAGTGATCAGCAAATGTAATTACCTTTATACAATAGATTTTCTAAAAAGATTGAAAAGATTAAATAAAGATTTTCTAAAGTCTTTCATTTCACAATTAAATGTATTTCCATAGTGAATGTTCCAGCTAATTAAACCCAAGGTCAGACTGCAATGCTTGAATAAACTGCAACAAAACAGTCATCACAGGCTTCAGTTAGCTTGTTGTTCAATGTTCAATTAATGACAATACAATTACAAAAAAGTCTAAAAAATATGATTCATTTGAAAAAGTTGCTAGTAAAATATGTCTTCTATTGCAAGAAGACACAATGCTCTTAAGCTTGAATGAAAAAGGACCATGCAACAAAAAATAACTCAATATATTTATGTAAGTTAAGCCTGTTCCTATGCTTAATGATTCCTGCCTTTGGTCCTCTTTGTGGCCAGCCATCTCACATTTTGGTGTCGAATCACTGGAACAATGCATGCTCTGGCTCACATCTTGGCATTCCATTGTGGATTATTTCCAATTAACCACAATAATTTTATTCCTTACCATTTGACTTATAGTATTGCCATTGTTTTACCTTGTGATTGGTTTATCTCTTGCAATTCTCATCATATTTGTTTTGTGATAATTCTGTGTACTGTCTGTGCAGCCATTTCCATGGTTTCCATCTCCAGCCTGCTTGTCTTTACCATTAAGATTGTTGCTTCCTGGTCTAGACAGCAATTTGAATGTAACAAGCCCATACAAAATATTTACTAAAGACAGGAATTTGCCAATCAATTTCAGTAATAAAGTCTAGTATTTTGAGCTGGATGTGGATGCTGCAGATACACAGACTTCCCAAGATTTATTGATGTAATGAAATATACCATGTAAATGAAAAAAATAGTACACTGATGACAAAGGTGACTTACATGTACAATCAAGCAGTCTGAGAGTGAAGTGGGTGGGCATTAATAGACCACAGCCACACAAAAGGACAGTATAAGCAGCTGAAATCAATAAACCTGAAACAAAAGATAATTAACCCCAAATTAACCAAAACAAATTACCAATAACCCAAATTACATATTGTGACCTGTTCAGAGAGCTTGAGCTGTGTGTCAATTGGGAAGCCAAGGTTATGTAAGGTTAAAGCAAGCCTGAAAGAGTTTGAAGACATTGCTGTGGAAGGTCAGGTCAGAATGAATGGACGGTTTTGCTGAAATAATTAGGAGAAGTGTTTGTGCTAATTTCAGCTAAATATTTTTTTAAACAGCAACTTGGATAAGTTTATATAAACTCTATGTAGATCTGGTTTTCCTGTGATAACCTCTTTTAGGACATTGCTAGAAGATCCTGGGTTCAATTCCTGTTTGGAGTTTGCATGTTCTCTTTGAGTAGAGAGAGGTTTTCAACACTTGATTTTCCTCCCATGGTGCCATGGTTCCTCCAGGTGGCATGGTGGCTTAGTAGTTGGAACAGCCCTGGGGATCCGGGTTCGAATCCCAATCTGGGTGGAGTTTCCATGTTCTCCCTGTGTCTGCATGGGTTTCCTGCCACAGTCTAAAAAGATGGATTCAATGTGAATTGAATGCTCTAAACTGCCCCATATAGTGTGTTTGCATGTGTGTCTGTCATAGATTGGTGCACTTTCCTGAATGTATCTGCCCAGTGCCCAAAATGTTCACCTCACCCCCGCGACCCTAGTAAAGGCTTAAACAGAAGATAATAAATTACATTTTGTCATTTAGCAGACGTTTTTATCCAAAGCGACATACAAATGAAAACACCACAAGTCCATAGTTATGAAGAAAACCAGCTACCAAGAATTAATTAATAAATGAATACAAAATCTTGTAAATTTATTTAAACAGGATCCTAACTACAAAATTGCACTGTATGCATATGTTTTGCTGTAAAAAAAAAACCCAACAAGTTTATTTTATTCAATAATCTTTCTCTACAGCTGCATCCTACAGAGTCTATGTCGGGCTGGGTTTGGTTTTATTGTACCCACATGTTATATATGTATAGAATGCATTGTTATTACTTTGTTAATTCAACTGTATAATTTCACAATAATCATGTGCCAGGCTTTAGCTCCACTCTGCTGACATTCTGGCAATCGAGCTGCAGTTCGTGCATGGCTGCTCAAGCCCTTTGTTTTTTTTAAAAGCGCTTAGTGTTGTTAAGTTGTGCTGAGAGTTAGTTTCACCTCGGTCTGTCTGTCTATTCAGTTACTTTGTTTATTCTGACTGACCATTGGGGCATTAAGCTGAAAATTATGTTCACATTACCATCATCTGTGGCCTACACATAGCTTTTAGTATTGTACATACACTGCATAATGACACCAATGACACTAAGAAGCAATTGTGGATATAATTAGTTACAAAATAATCAACACTCAATGATTAATTCATGCCCAAGATTCATGTACAAATATATGTTCCTCTTTTTATTTCTGCTGCTCCCCTCTATTTCAGCAACTCCCTTTAGATTCCAGAAGCAATTCTATGGCTTAGTCCCAAAATGTATTTTCCATGTTTAGGAGGCTTGAGCAAATCCTAAAAAACATGTAAGCCATCCACTTTTTCAGATGTGAAACCTATGATGGGGACATAAGTGGAAAATGTGATGTGTTGTATAAAAAAAAAAAGCGATCGTAGTGCATAGGCTGAAAGCATTTGTGTGTTTTGATTTTAAAGATGTAAAACCAGATGCATCCCATGTAATATCGGACTACGTACAATATGTTTCTAAATCTATACTGCATTTTCCCTATTAATAGGCAAAAATTAGTATACAGTCATGGGATTTTGCTAAAGGAACCAGCCTTGTCCCACCAAGTACCATGGCTGAAGTATCTTTGGGCAAGGCACCTGACGCCAATTGCTCCCCGGGCGCCATATTCAAGGATCTCCACCGCTCCGGGCATGTGTGCTCACTACACAAATTCCTCTGTGTGTACGCACAGTAGGCAAAATAAATCACTTTATCACTTTATACTTATTTGCATTAATATTCATGGTTTTTAATTTTTTTTGCTTTTTATTTAATTACAGTTTGTATTCATTTCTGGTATTAATTAATTAACCAGTGTTAATTATTTTTTATATTTTAAACACACAAATACAGTTTTCGTCAAAACAGATAAATTAGAATAGAAAGTACTGATTTTGAAGCAGATTTTAAGACAAATAGGCACGGTGGCTTAGTGGTTAGCACGTTCGCCTCTCAGCGCTAGGGATTCCTGGTTCGAATCCCCATCTAGGTGGAGTTTCCATGTTCTCCCCGTGTCTGCGTGGGTTTCCTCCGGGTTCCCTGGTTTCCTCCCACAGTCCAAAAACATGGAACAAGTTAATTGAATTCTCAAAATTGCCCCCTATAGAGTGTGTCTGTGTGAGTGAGCGTGTGCCCAGCGATGGATTGGCGCCCTGTCCTGGGTCTATCTGCCCAGCGCCCGAGACGTTCTCCCCTGGATGGGCATGGGGAATCCCACCGCGACCCTAATAGAGGATAAGCGCGAGATAATGAATGAATGAATGAATTTTAAGCCAAATATATTATATTGGAAAGACTTATGGTATTTTTTTAATTAGTAATGTATTACTTTTGACTATTTTCAAATTTTAATTATAATATATATATATATATATATATATATATATATATATATATATATATATATATATATATATATATATATATATATATATGATGGTGATACCTCAGGTCTGATAAAGTGGGTCCAGATGACATGTCACTTATTGAGTAATGGCAGTAAGCTAACAGGGGTGACTGAGAAAAATTGCAACATTTTCAAGTTCATTTTATAGGAATGAGGCTTGGCCCTACATGGTGAGGGTTAATTGTTGCGCAGAGATAACTTCTTATAAATCCTGAGGTTTAATAGAGGAGCAAGCACATAGGTTTGACCTCTCATTTATCTGTTGTTTCTTGAAACGTCTTGTTACAATGCTGCCTCAGCTCACAAAGCAGAATCTAATGTACAGATCAGGATGTTTTACTCTGCAGAGCTTTAAATGATTTCTCATAGAGAAGTTACAATAATCATTTCTTTTTCATCAATTGATTACCTAACCTGAATATTCTTATTTACTTCAGGTACTAGGCCACCATTTTGCAAATCAAATAAAAGATGTTTCTGCTGTGATCTCCACTTAGATATCATATTCCTCATATGATAATGAGTTTAACTGAAATTGTATATTTACAGTGCCCTCTACGGTTACTGGCATTCCTGATAAGACTAGCAAAAAAAGCATAGAAAAAACTTGAAAAAAAACTTTAGCATAATCTCTATTTTACTAAATATAAATTTTATATAAATATATTTTTACTTATATTTTTAGGAAACATAAGTTATGTTATAATTTATAAGATAATAATGGATGATAACTTTAAAGCAGCAATCTAGGGTATATAAGAGAAAAAAAAAACAAAAAAAAAAAAACAAGTGAACTGTTAGTAGTGGGCTTATGTATTTCACCTGTTACTTTTTACTCTTATAATTGTTTATTTTACTGACTAACCTGTTCTATTTACATTGTCTTGACTGTGCCTACCTTTATGTATCTTCAGTTTATGCCATTGTTTGGATATCAGTCACCTGGTTTTACCATCTTGTGTATTCTGTGGATTTTGTTTTGTTTTTCTCAAAGAGAAAAGGTAGCCAGGTACGTGTATAATTAATTTAATAAAGGTTAGCATTCAACACTATTACTGTAAACAGACAAACAGAGTTTCAAATCCTGATCTGTATGGAGTTTCCCTGTCCTCCTTGTGTCTGTGTGGGTTTACTACTCATGCTACCACGTATGTTATATGTGTTATATTTTCACTATTCAACATTTATATGACCACAAATTCATGCTGATTCACTTCACACCACTAAAGATCTTCAAACACACATCAGTTTAGACCCAGCCCATGGTGGTGGGAAAACTTGAGTGTGAAAGTAGAAGCGAGATGAAGGAAATGATGCAGACTGGGTCCACAGTTGCTGTCAGTGGTTTGGTTTAGTGATATTTGTGGCTCCTGACAAATGGAAAGTAATTACAACTGTGATTACATACAGTATTACTGCAGCTGAGATCAGCCTTTCAAACAAATATTGCACTCTCCACCATTCTTTTTGGTTTATAATGTTACATTGCACAAGCCAAGCATTCATTTACTTCATCTAAAGCACCACCACTGGACTCTATGGCTACGTTTGTATTCTCAGTTCAAATCTGATTTATGTGTATATCTGATTGAACTCCCATGTAGCAAGTATGAACAGCTAAAATCTCAAAAGCTGTTTTTTGGCAACTCCGTTTGGGCCTAACTGCTTTGAACTACAATTATGAACATTGCAATTATTAACAAAAGAATGCCTATATTTTACCTAATTTTATTCAGGTCTTTAATGTTTGTTCACTATATCTATATCCTGGTGCAATGTTTTTACTATAGCAACTGTATGTATGTATCAATTTAAATGTATCTTTAATTATGCTTTACTATATAATGTTAATTTAAAACTTTGGCTAGACGCTGGCTTATTGGTTTGCACGTTTACCTCTCAGTGCTGTGGATCCAGGTTCAAGTCCCAATCACTGTGGAGTTTCTATCTTCTCCCTGTGTTTGCATGGGCTTTCTCCGGGTTCTCCAGTTTTCTCCTACAGTCCCAAAATGTGGATTTAAGGTAAACTGACAGTCTCATATTACCCTATCTAATTTACCTCTATAAAACGATAATTAGATAAGATGAGGTAAAATTTATATACTGTAGAAATTCTAATCTATGTATGTATTTTAATAAGCATGCATGACCAGAGAAGTACATCGTAATGTCTGTTACAGCAGGATTACATAACCCCTCTCATTTTTTTTTTACCCAGAGCATCAAAGTTCAGTTGCAACAGTCGGCAAAATTTTGGGGAAAATGCGCAGACATGATGCATAGACCTGCTGGCTTTTAAGCTGCTTTTTGATTTTGCTTTACAACAGAGTCCTTGGCACTGGCATATGGCTCACTGACAAGCAATTACAAACATGACAGTTTTGATAGCTGATTCCATGAGGTATGGAGATTTGTAGCTTGTGGTGTAGGCGAAACCATAGACCTCCTGCTGGAAACCGATAACAAACCAAACAATCGAGATGAAGTCAAAGCCGAGGTCAATGTAATGCAGAGTAAGATCAAAATGTGGTTCAAATGATGAGCTTAAATCCATCCTGTTCAGTACATCATAACCCGCATCAACATTTTGCAGTTCATAATTAATGCTTCACACGTCTGACTCTCTGCATGACTGAAATTCTCTGTTTAGCACATTCGCCTCTTAGCGCTGGGGATCCAGAAAGTTTCCATGTTCTCCCTGTTGCAAAATGCAAGGACAAGGGTACAAGGTAACTGGAATTCTCTTAACTGCCCCATATAGTGTGTGTTTGTGTGTGTCTGTGTGAGTGACTGTGCCCAGTTGTTGATTGTATCTGCCTAATGTCCTAACCATTCTTCCCTGGATGTACATGGGGAGTTGAGTATTAAGCCGAAACTATTGAATGAATATAATTAATGTTCAAAGAGTTTGAAGTACATTGTAATTCTTTGTGATTTTTTTTTATTAACTTCAAATTAGTCCATTGTCACATCTAATTCCAATTCGTCCACATTCCTGCAATTGTCTTAATGCCGAACTAGAATCCTGCCTAGTGTATGCTTTTTTTTATAAGTGCTAAACACAGACCTTTCTTATAACCAGTCATTATACACAGCGTTGAGTGTGCACAAAGATATCACACTCTACCTCCTGTATGCCTTTACCACATATATTGGGTGAGACTCATTTCCCCAGTACAGAAGTGAATATTTGCACTGCTAGTTCCAAAATAACTTTAAATAACTACGTACCACTGTGAATAGCATGCATTAAAGAAGAAAGATGGGTTTATTACGAGGTTGATTATGGTGGGTTTTGGAAAGGATTACTGAATGGCAATGGGAGGTTCTTGACTTGATGATGTGTATACTTGGCTTGTGCCAACTGTAGCTGATGGAAGTAAAGGCTTACATGTTCTAATTCAGGCACCATCTGTCAGTTATAGACAAAATGCATCACTTCTGAAGTTCAGTAAGCAAAGACTGGAACCCAAAGACTGTGCAGGGCCTTAATCTTAGCTATACATCTAAGACACTTTGTGTTATGTGTGTTTTTTAACACTTTGTGTTATGCTTCATTGCCAGAGAAATACAGGCAGAAGCAAGAAAAATTAAGTTCATTAAAACCTTGCTAGTATCCCGGTTCGAATTCCCATGTTCTCCCTGTGTCCGCGTGGGTTTCCTCCGGGTTCTCCGGTTTCCTCCCACAGTCCAAAAACATGGATCAAGTCAAATGAGTTCTCCATATTGCCCCATATAGAGTGTGTGTGTGTGTGTGAGTAAGTGTGTGCCCAGCGATAGATTGGCGCCCTGTCCTGGGTCTATCTGCCCAGCGCCTGAAACGTTTTTCCCTGGATGGTCATGGGGGAACCCCACCGCAACCCTACTAGAGGACAAAGCGGGAGGTAATGAATGAAAACCTTGCTAATGAAGTTATCTTCCTCCATGGCTAGTCAGTGCATAATTATTAAGTAATAAAGTTAATATGGTGGCCAGTGCTATTAGCTGAACTAGTCCCTTTAGCTCTAGGTTTATAGTTATATTTAGAATTTATATTTAGCAGATATCACATTTAATTAAACCAAGCTTAAAATTCAGGCAAGTAATGTAATCAACAATCAGTGTTTATTGTGCTGTGAACATGATGAATTAAAAAAAAAATCTTTTTAGGCTTGTTAGACATCCAGATTGGGCTGGGTATAAATGCTGTGGACTTTCTCAAAATGTGAAAGGATAAACTAATACTCATTTAGTAGCTTAAAGCAACAGAACAAAACACATTTAACCAATATTTTCAAGTGCAGCTCAGTTGCTGCTTCTTTAAAGGATATTAAGCAATATAACAACCCTTATATGCCTCCTTAAAGACAGAGTGTATACATACCTTATAACCAAGAACCGACTTGTTAGTAAATGGATAAAAAAGAGAAAACTAACAATGCTAGAAATTTGTACTGTTTTTAACCAACCTGACAATACGTCATATGTTTTAAATAAAAAAATTAAATACCTAATATGATAAACCAGTCAGTTTTAGGATCAGTATCCTAAAAAACAAATGTAATTGACATTTAAAGCTTTTCAAGATGCTCCTGTATAACCCTGTAGCGTTTGAATGAATCTAAACCCATAGAAAATCCACCACTGCCCTCTGGTGGCCACTGCAGGAACACACAGAACAGAGTTTAAAAAAAAAAAAAATATATATATATATATATATATATATATATATATATATATATATATATATATATATATATATATATATATATTCATTCATTTATTATCTCCCGCTTATCCTCTATTAGGGTCGCGGTGGGGTTCCCATGCCCATCCAGGGGAGAACATCTCGGGCGCTGGGCAGATAGACCCAGGACAGGGCGCCAATCCATCGCTGGGCACACACTCATTCACACAAACACACTCTAAACGGGGCAATTTTTGAGAATTCAATTAAATATATATATAGGGGCATGGTGGCTTAGTGGTTAGCACGTTCGCCTCTCAGCGCTAGGGATTCCCGGTTCGAATCCCCATCTGGGTGGAGTTTCCATGTTCTTCCCGTGTCTGCGTGGGTTTCCTCCGGGTTCTCCGGTTTCCTCCCACAGTCCAAGAACATGGATCAAGTTAATTGAATTCTCAAAAATTAAAATATATATATATATATATATTGAAAGCTGAAATATGTGACCAATTCTCCATTTACATCTCAGACATACAGCTCAATATTATTATATATAACTGTATGTCAGTTATTATGTTTATAAACGTGGTGTTTAAAGTGCCTAATATATATGATAAAATGTGTTAACTTACTAAAACGTTGCTATAATTGAGATCTGTTAAATTACAGACATTTGCTTTTATGCTTCATAAAATACCTTTATCTGATAGTTTAGGTTAGGTTTAGGTAGTTCTATTATGGTACATGAAACCTATTGTATTGTTTGCTTTTTTGCATGACAAAATTGGGATTCACCAAAAAACAGCATCTTTTAGGTCAAGAGTACACTAGATGTTAGCATATTTAATGGTTTACTTCATACATGATACATTTATGAATTGTTGGGGTAGACCATGAGTATGCAAGCAGGTAAACTGAAAAGAATTCACTGCGTGTGTGTTGTAAATGTATATCTAGTGTTAATGATTTGAAAATATTAAGATTTAAAATGAGTTCAAAGGGTAAATAGAATTAATAGATCTTGTAGATTTTAGCTTGTAAATGTGATTTGCCAAGCAGTGACATACTAAGTGTTCTAGCATAGTGGTGCCAGTCACGTTGCCAGGCTCAGTATGCTCCTGACGAGTCAATTAGCACTTCATTATCATCTGCAAAATAGTGATGAAGATGGTAATGATTATGATCCACTGGTTAATGCTTTGTGCTCACTGCCTTATTGAAGCAGTTGATGTTTAACCGTAGATGACTGCTGAGGGACAGAATGTGGCCCTATTTGAATAGTTTCAGATGTGAAAATACACACAGTTGTGTGAGTAAACAGTCAAATTACAGTGGTGCCACTTTAACAGGGCTTTCAGTTCAGCAGGACGTAATGACCAATGATGATGACATGCAGAGGATTATATCAGGATGTAGAGACCACTTGCTCATTAAAGTTACTCGTTTTATAAACCAAATTTAGAGAATTTATCACAGCCAGCATAAGCTTTTCCAGCCACATAATGCCAAGTGCAATAACTGTTTAGTTTTTAAACATTATAATAAGCAAAAGTAAACAGAATTTTCACTACATTAACTTTAATTTAAACCCAATGAAGCACTAAAAAGAAAACATCTCACAAACATTACAATCTCCTTCAACACTTTAAATTTAGTTGTTTTTTGTCAATGGCATTTCTTGTTGCAGAAGTTTTCTTTTTCTTCCCCAGTTAACTAAGTACATGCAGTGTTTATTTTTGAGTTAAATATTTCAAATATATTCAAAAGTGTATTGTTATTGGTAAATGTGATAAGAAACAATGGTTGAAATGTTTAATTGACCTAGAAATCTTTGAAATAGTGCATTATGGATTATTGAAAGGCTAATATTAGAGCATTTGTGTCAGGAATCACCCTAATCACCACAGGTTCAGGTTTCCTGATCCGACACTCTTTTAAGATTCACGCCCAACAGACGTTAGAGGAGAGGCTTTGAGGATCACGTCACTATATATCAGGGATAAAAGATATGGAATGTAAATTGGTGCTAGAGTGATGTTGAGAAACTAGTGGGCAGTGGTGTAGCTATAAAAATAGAGTAGGTCAGAGCAAGCAGATCTGGAGATTGTTCTGTAAGACAATGTCAGAGTCTTCTATGGAATGTGGTCAACGAATAAAAGGCAATAGACAGAAATGAAGATGGTTGTGGATCAGCTGAAGAAGCTTAAATGTCTGTCCGTCCGAACACCTGAGTGTTTTATGTTGAAATTCCTTTCTTTGTAAAACACTGTTCAAGTGGGGCGGCAAGGTGGCTTAGTGGTAAGCATGTTCGCCTCTCAGCACTAGGGATTTCCAGTTCGAATCCCCATCTGGGTGGAGTTTCCATGTTCTCCCCTTGTCAGCGTGGGTTTCCTCCGGGTTCTCCGGTTTCCTCCCACAGTCCAAAAACATAGATCAAGTCAATTGAGTTCTTCAAATTGCCCCATATAGCGTGTGTATGTTTGTGTGAGTGAGTGTGTGCCCAGCGATGGATTGGAGTCCTGTCCTGCGTGTATCTGCCCAGCGCCCAAAATGTTCTCCCCAGGATGGGCATGGGGAACCCCACCGCGACCCTAATAGAAGATAAAGCGGAAGATAATGGATGGATGGACTGTTCAAGTGGCAACATTAAATGTTGATCCATGTAAATTACATTATTGATGACAAAATCATGTTCTAATAAAGGTGTTTTAATTTAGATATCCCATCATAGAAGCAAGCACAAGCTAAAAAAGAATCTGAAAACATTGACAGTGTCAGTCATCCATCCATCCATCATCTTCCGCTTTATCCTCTACTAGGGTCGCGGTGGGGTTCCCCGTGCCCATCCAGCGGAGAACGTTTCGGGTGCTGGGCAGATACATCCAGGACAGGATGCCAATCTATCACTAAGCACACACTCACTCACACAAACACACTCTATATGGGGTAATTTGGAGAACTCATTTGACCTTGATCCATGTTTTTGGACTGTGGGAGAAAACCGGAGAACCCGGAGGAAACCCACACGGACACGGGGAAAACATGGAAACTCCACCCAGATTGGAATTCGAACTGAGAATCCCTAGCGCTGAGAGGCGAACTTGCTAACCACCAAGCCACCATGCCACCCCAGTGTCATTCAGTCCATCTTATATGACATTGGGACCAGAAAACCCATTTCACTTTTTCTTTGCATTTTATGCTTTTAGATTTCATTTTGATGCAGGAGCAGACTGTGATAAGGGACTGTAATTTTTCTACTGTAAAATACTACCTGTGGACTGAATGACCACAAACATGCAGAAGTCATTACTATCCTTGACCTCTATATATACAGATGATTTTATAAAAATTTCACCCTGTGGCATCACATGATGACTTTTTTTTTATGAAAAGCCATTTCATGCAGAGGGTTTTGTCCGCTGGACAGTGATTAGGTCTGGACATTGCTTTTGCTGGCCTGGTGCTTAATAGGATGGGTTTTCTTCTTGCTGTTTTGTGTGCCTTTATCTTTCAGTCTGTCTGATACATATTTAAATAAAAAACGGACACAAAGCCCTGCTAGTTAAGATAAAGTCTGCATTGAATATGCAGTCATGTTTGGTAAATTCTGCATTCTGTATCTTTTGTTTAAAAAGATTAGTAATTGCAATCGTTCCTCTGATGATCCTTTATCATCCATTATCTTCCGCTTTATCCTCTACTAGGGTCGCGGGAGGGTTCCCCATGCCCATCTAAGGGAGAACGTATTGGGTGCCGGGCAGATACACTCAGGACAGGGTGTCAACCATCTCTGGGCACACACTCCTCACACAGACACACACTCTATATGGGGAATTTGGATAATTCACTTGACCTTGATACATGTTTTTGGACTGTGGGAGGAAACCGGAGAACCCGGAGGAAACCCAAGTGGACACGGGAAAAACATGGAAACTCCACCAAGATTGTGATTAGAACCGGGAATCCCTAGTGCTGAGAAGCGAACGCGCTAACCACTAAGCCACCGTGCCGCCCCTACTTTGGGTCCATAAGGGTTTTATGTTGGAACATTTTTCTTGTAAAACACTGTTATAGTGACAACTTTAGATGTTGATCAATGTAGATTACATAACTTCTGAAAAAAACAAGTGTTAATACATTCATTCATTCATTATCTCCTGCTTATCCTCTATTAGGGTCGCAGTGGGGTTCCCCATGCCCATCCAGGGGAGAACGTCTCGGGCGCTGGGCAGATAGACCCAGGACAGGGCGCCAATCCATCGCTGGGCACACACTCACTCACACAGACACTCTATAGAGGGCAATTTTTTGAGAATTCAATTAATTTGATCCATGTTTTTGGACTGTGGGAGGAAACCGGAGAACCCGGAGGAAACCCACGCAGACACGGGGAGAACATGGAAACTCCACCCAGATGGGGATTCGAACCGGGAATCCCTAGCGCTGAGAGGCGAACGTGCTAACCACTAAGCCACCGTGCCACCAAGTGTTAATACATTGTTCTCTAATTTTAATTATGATCACAAACATGCAGCAGCATGTAATTCCTTTGACCCGATATTTAGATAAGATTACAACAGTGTAACTGTTTAAAGACAAAACCTCATATGATCTGCGGTTTGTCAGCGAGTTTACTCTGAATAATCTAGTTCATTTGAAAGATAGAAAAATTAAAAGCATGAGCTGGCATTCAATCCGATGATTAACGGATGCACAGCGACAACACTAACCGGGTAGCCATCATATTTTTATGGTTTGAAATAAAACGACTTTAAATAAAAGAAACAAATAAGAACCACTTCAAAAGATTTCATGAACCTTATGGGTTTCCACTTTTTCATGTCCTGCCTGAAATTGCATCACTATCTACTAAACGTATGTACAAGTTTCCTTATTTGAGACACTATATTTTAAGCCCCAAAATTGCTCTAAGAACTCAAAAAGCTCAAAAGCTGCCTGCAAGTTAGTAACTGCATCAAATGGTCAGTATAT
>JAFMOD010000344.1:140514-166732 GCA_019802435.1 Corydoras maculifer
TATATATATATATATATATATATATATATATATATATATATATATATATATAAAATGTTCAGATGATTTCGTTCCTTTTCTAATCCTGCTTACTGCTGACTGAATCAGTTCATGTTTCATACAGTCCGGAATATTTTGTCGAATAAACACTGTTGTAGTTAATTTGACTTAATTAGAAAATGGGTTCTGCGAGCTGCTTCGGGTATAATGTCAGGAGTCCACATACTTTTAGATACAGTCATTATGTAAAAGGTGATGGGTCTTTTGTTAATTAATACGCTTTTAGTGCTGAGCTAATTATGTAACAATGTAGATGTGAGTCCTCTGAGGAAGGTTTATCCTGGAAGGAAAAGCGAGCTGACTCCACTGCGAGCCAGGAGGACTTTAGGTAAAAAACTGGATCCTGTTTGTATATGTTTTTTCATCCCGAGCTGTTCATTATCACAACAAAATAATCCATCCATCTATTATTATCTTTGACTTAATTCTCTACTAGGGTCGCCGGTGGAGGGGGTGGCTTGCCTATCCAGGGGAGAACATTTCGGGCAGATACACTCTGGACAGGGTGCCAATCCATTATTGGGCACACACACACACTAACACACTCTATATAGAGCAATTTGGAGCATTCGGCTTTCATTGATCCATGTTTTTGGACTGTGGGAGGAAACCAGAGAACCTGGAGGAAACCCACGCGGACAAGGGGAGAACATGGAAACTCCATCCAGGTTGAGATTCGAACCGGGAATCCCCAGTGCTAAGAGGCTTTAAGCTCCTTTAAGCATACCTTGATTTTTTTTTTCAATTGTTTTAGTTGTAAATCATCTGTGATTTCTTAACAGCATTCATATTTCATTCAGATCATTATGTGTAAGCAAATTTTAAGCATATCTACAGATTTAATTCCATCATGTGATTGTTTAGCTTTGTGTATGTGTAGGTAAGTAAAAATAATCTGCAATCTGACATTACCTCATACTTCTATAACATCCTTTGCTGGCTTGTCAAATTTTGTTGCCTTGCTTCTGTCAAACTTGTGCTCACTATTTGTGATTAAAACAGCAGCTACTGTCTGTTTTGTTTATTTTGACAATCTAAATGATAACAGAACTCTTTGCTCTCTTAGCCTAACACTGCTGGACAGCAGCCTTCCTACGGAGGCAGAACCAGAGCTTCAGCGCTACATCTCCCGCAGACTTAGTAAAGGAGCACTGCTAGGAGGAATGGGCAACATTGCCACTGTGGAGCTGAGGTAAATTTGTATTTTACTTTATATTTACTCATTGTGTTGCATGAAATAACTTTAAGTAAGAAATGTAAACTCTGCCCTGAAGTTCAGTCATACTCTTAGCCTAGGGCATTTTTTTTTTTTTTTGAGTAGGATATGAAATAATTTTAAAATAAACCTATGTTATTGCAGTGTTCCAGAGCAGGCAGTGGGCTGTTATTGCTGCCTATTGGAGCAGGAGAAATCTCCGGAACAGCCAGAGTCCAATGGGAATGGCTGGGTGGTTTGCCTTCTGGGAGGTTCTGAGAAAGGCCTAAACCTATATCCTTAAACCACATGAATGACAATGATACTGAATTTAAAAAGCTTATTTTCTTAAGTTTAACTCCTAAAACTATGTGCTGTCATTCAGCAGTTATGGGCTTCTGTAAATAGCATACAATATCTGATAAAAAAAATTAAAATGGTAGCGGAAATGTTATTTGTAGATATCCAAGTTTTTTAGTTTGTAGTATTTATGGTGCTGATTATTATAAAATAAATGTACAATATTTTAAATACTTTTAGATGGATACATAAGTGTTTTAAAGTATCAAACCAATATGTTGGCTCTAGGCATACTACTACTACTACTACTATAATAATAATAATAATAATAATTCATTCATATAATTTATCGCTTTATCCTATATTAGGGTTGCAGGGGGTTCCCCATGCCCATCCAGGGGAGAGCGTTTCGGGCGCTGGGCAGATATACCCAGGACAGGGCGCCAACACACTCTACATGGGGCAATTTGGAGAACTCAATTGACTTGATCCATGTTTTTGGACTGTGGGAGGAAACCAGAGAACCCGGAGGAAACCCACACGGACACAGGGAGAACATGGAAACTCCACCCAGATGGGGATTCGAACCGGGAATCCCTAGTGCTGAGAGGCGAACGTGCTAACCACTAAGCCACCGTGCCGCCCTAATAATAATAATAATAATAATAATAATAATAATAATAACTTTATTTGTGCCTGTCAAAATACTTTAAGAATACTGCATCATCATAGAAAAGAAACAATACATTGATTAAAATGCAAAATATCATTACAAAACTCTAAGTTGATGAAGCAATTCAATTCATAAGAAAAGACAAATAAAATCAAAATGTGGTAAAGGCCAATATACTTGAAAAAGTTGTATCATGTTAAAAGTTAATAGCATTACAATATTTGAAGATGCTCTGGGAATAGAAGTCCAGAATTTTGACCCTGCAACTCTTTCTATTCTCAAAGAATCAACAGGTTTGTTAGGTTGCATTTATTAGTGCATTCCAGTTATTATTGAGTATAGTGTTTGCAAAACATATTTGTTTAGACAATATATTTGTTGGAATACATATATACAAGTTAGAGCATAACAATACAAATTCATTTGTATTAAATGAAATTGACAGAATATAAATACATGCAGATAATATTCAGAGCCTATTAAGCCTGTTAATATTTTACTCATTAATTTAACTCATTAATTAAGTTAAGTCAAATTGTATAGACTGAGACATGTAAGTTAGTAAACTAATGATTGTAAAACTGTTCAGAAGGTCTTGTATGGAATAGGTGTCTTCCTTAATTCTTTAGTCCAACGTTTAGGATTGAACTGGACAAGTATGTGCAGGGTTTACAGAGTAGCCTGGCACCAGAAGTAAGTAGTATAAGTAGTTAGCAATGTTACAAAAACATGCTGCAAATGTGTCAGTATTTTCTTTACTATGTTACAGATGCAGAACCTAGAAACTGAGATTCAGCCTTACCTGAATCGCTGGTATGAAGAGTCTGTCATGCATATCCACCGAGTAGTGCTGCTGGTGCAAGCCAACATTTCATACTTGCTTTATGCTGTAAGTCCTAAAACTGCTTTCTTATACAATGGATGGCCATAAGTATATAGACATCACTAGTAATTATAAATATGTTAACATATGTATGTTTTGAATCATTGTTCTGTCCAATATTGATCCAATAATCATCTATTTTCTGGGAATAGAAGAACAATTTTGGTTTACAGTTAACTAGTATTTCATAAATATTATAACTACATGTAGCCTGATAAGATTTAGGACTTTTATAAGAGAAGAGAAGAAATTAACAATGGTAATGGAGTTTTATTGAAATGTCTTTTCTATGCTAAACCTGTCATGAGTGTTCGATGCCAAAACACAAAATTATTGTCATCTGTTCGTAAAAAACAGCTTTACTTAAAGTCCAGTAGCTCAAAATTCATATATTTACATTACACAAACAAAAACATTTATGTAAATAATCTGGGGGGAGACACAGTGGTTTAGTGGTTAGCACGTTTGCCTCTCAGTCCTGGGGATTCACGGTAAACTGGCTGTTCTATATTGCCGCTATCTAAATACCCCATAACCCCCTCTGTGACCCTAGTAAATGATTAAGTGGAAGATAATGAGATACCAGAAATAGTCATTTTGATGATTCCAAGAGTACTTTTTTTGTCCCTTTTATAAAATGATGATTAATTTTCTCATGTAGGCTTTGAGTCACACTCATGTAAAGGTGTCAGAAGCTGATGAAAGAACCAAGACTGACATAGCAAGGTATGTTTATAATAATAAGTTATAAAGGGCAGTATTTATTGGTAGTATACTAAAAACTATTTTATAGTAGAGATAAATATATTTAATGTTTCTATGTTGAACAGTATGTTATGTACATCTCTATTGTATATTATAAACGTTTAGAAGAATAATATATTACAACCCCATATGTAGCCAGTCCTTTTTTAATGTATAATTTTGCTGTCATTAACTGGAACATTTAATATGTTGAGGCCTGTAGAGTCTGGGATGTAGCTCTTTTTTTTTTTTTTGCAATATCTCATTTCACAGTCTGACCCTGGGTTTAATTTGCTGTAAGGTCCATTCTAGATTGTCAACTGTCATAATTTTCTCATTGTAAAACAATGAACTTGTGCTCCATTCCAGATAATGTGCATCAACAATTTGCTTTTCTAAGATAATTACTCTTTGAAATTGGTTAAAAACATACCTCATGTTGAAAAATATCAAAATATCTGCTTTTGTAGAAGTGGTCAGACTTGCTTATTTATAGTTAACATATGTTCAGCTGTGGGAGACTGCTACTTATTTTCCTAATTCCTATGGATTACATTTACATTACATTTACATTTAGTCGTTTAGCAGACGCTTTAATCCAAAGAGATTTACAAATGAGAACATCACAAGTCAATAGTTATGAAGAAAACCAGCTACACTGTAGAATTATGGATACAATAAGAATGTTTTTCACTCTGCTTTTGTATTCTGGGTTTATCTTTGTTAAACTTATAATAGCAAATTTTTATTGGTCATGTATTGTTTATCTTTAATTGAATCAATTTTTTTAGACCTTCGAAAGATCAGAATTTATGTTATGTATGTCCTGATACGTAAAACAATTAAATTAATTGGCTTATGGTTAAAACTGTATAGTTATTGTATTAACTGAGTGGTCGTCTGGTCCTTATATTGGGTAAATGCAACATGAGATAAAAAGTAAAGAAAGGTTGTACTATCTTTTAGATTTGTTAAAGCAGCGAGTCTGCAGGGTCTCGTACAGGAAGAACCAGCCACACTACTTTGTAAAGCATTAACTACTAGATCAAAGATGGACCTAAAAATTGATTGTTCCAGTGGAATACCCATCTTCACCAATGCAGGTATGATTACATACTTACAAAGCTCTCAATTTGTAATTGTGTTAAACTACAAGAATGCTATAAATTGCTTTTTTAAAAACAATTTATTGCTAAAGCCATTTAGCACAGAGGTGTGAAGATTGTTTTTAAAATATACAAAATTTTAATTGAATTAAAATTCTTAAAATGTGCTGAGTTTCATCTCATTAAAATAAAAAAATATATATTTTTATTTTAAAAATATTTTAATACTCCAGATTTTGGAATATATACATATTATAAATATATATTAAAACTGTTTTTTGCAGTAAGTAACCGGTTTTGTGATGAGTGGATGCAGGCATTCCTGAACGCGATGGAGCGCTGTAACCCATTTCTTTTGCGCCAGATCCTTGAGAACTTCAAACTCAAGGTGTGTATTTCTTTATACATTCTTACAGCTAATGTTGCAGTGTATGTATTTTATATTATTTTTAAGTATTAGGTCAGTTTTAAGTTTGCATATAAGATGTTTGCATATAAGGGTGGGTTATCAATCTGAAGGTTGGCGGTTCAAATCCCAGGTCCACTGAAGTTACCAGTGTGGGTCCTTGAGCAAGGCCCTTAACCCTCATTGCTCCAAGGGTGTTGTGATTAACCCTGTGCTCACCTTGTAAGTCGCTTTGGATAAAAGCGTCTGCTAAATAACCAAATGTAAATGTATAAAATAATCTGACATTTAATTAGAATAAATGGGGGCGGCACGGTGGCTTAGTGTTTAGCATGGGATTCCTGGTTCGAATCCCCATCTGGGTGGAGTTTCCTTGTTCTCCCCGTGTCCGCGTGGGTTTCCTCCGGGTTCTCCGGTTTCCTCCCACTGTCCAAAAACACGGATCAAGTCAATTGAGTTCTCCAAATTGCCCCCATATAGAGTGTGCATGTGTGCATGTCTGTGTAAGTGAGTGTGTGCCCAGTGATAGATTGGCACCCTGTCCTGGGTGTCTGCCCAGTGCCTGAAACGTTCTCCCTTGGATGGGCATGGATGGGGAACCCCACCGTGACCCCAATATAGGATAAAGTGGAAGATAATGGATGGATAAATGAAAAAAAAAAGAAGATATGATTTAACCCAGGGCTAATTTAATAATCTGTAATATTAAGAACTTGAATCTCATTAGGTAATAATTTCTTAAGATGAAATTATTTCTAAACACTGTAGTGTTTTTAGTGGACTGTACTATGTGTTGTGTTTGAACTCAAAGTGTGCCTAATACGTTAATGTTACTTTAAGGCCCGAAAAACCTCAGGGTCAGTCACATACTGTAGGCCTAAAGCAGAAATATATAGTCCATTCTGTTCACAAAAGATCATGAAATCTATAATTTATTTTATTGTAAATGTTTGAAATTATTTTTTCAATACCCTGTCTGGATGTGTTTTTTGTGTGTGTGTTAAACCAGGCCATACAGGACATGAACAACCTAAAGCGTTTTGTCCGTCAGGCAGAAATGAGCCACTATGCTTTGTTTCGCTGCTGCCTCTTCCTGCAGAGCTGTGGAAATGGAGATATTCTGTTGCAGAATGCCCGTGTAGAACACAGTGACCTCCCTGAGGCCTGTAGCATCATCCGTGTGCTAGAGGAGTTTCTTGATGAGCAGGCTCCCACACCCAGCCAATGACCTCCAAAAACACAGGAAACATGACTACATTCCATTTCTGTCTAATTAGTCAAATGTCAACTCTATTAATAAATACCTTTTTTTTGTTATTTAGCTTCATTGTGTCCTGAGAATGTGCAAAACATCCACTGTAATTGGGCTGTATTATGGATAATTGATTGTAAGAAACTTTATTTTTTTGTCCTTCTTTTTGGCACTTTTTAAAACCTAGCATTTGATCTTTATTACATTTCTTCTATAATGCTCATGTAATTTAGTTAATCCATAAACAATTCTATTTAAACCAGAACTTCAGACCCAATATTTGCTGCATGAAATGTGGAATTCATTCAACCTGATGTGACAAGTGTGTGAAATTATATACATTTGTATAAGAAAATATGTAGTATAAAGACCTTGAGTCAAACATCCAGCCATTCTAAATCTGAGGTAATTTAATTTTAATATATTGTGTTGAGAAGTCAAATGTAGTCTAAAGCACTGTATATTATAAAAAGGAATTATCATATTTTCAGTATTGTTTGATGCTGTAGTTGATTAATTGAAACCAATGAAAACTATTATTAGCGAATACATAAGACTATATAGTTCTAACATTTTATGGAATAATGTGCAATATTATGATATAGATACAATGATGTCTATTAGCCTACAGAGGGCGACAAAGTATAATGTCTTTTTGAACCTTCCTACAGGGTTTTTTTTTTTTTTCACTTTTCCTGTTCCATATCCAACCCTTTCAGTAATGTGGATGCCTCATTTGTTATTAAAACAAATGCTATTATGAGATACCTTAAAACTTCATAAAACCTTTTTTTTTGCCCTGAATGGATATATAGTTAGTTGTGTGGGTTGGATTAATAGAGACTAAACACTATGTAAAGTGTACAGTGGAGTGTACTATTCTACAATAACAGTATTTATTTATGATATTAACTTAAAAACTTTGATGTTTTTTGATTCTTACTGATTCTGTATTTGTTTGCTGTATTTGTTTTCAGATCGAAGTAGAGCATTAAATGCACACTAGAGAATCTAGTGCATTTATTAACCCAATTATTCTATTAGATTAAATGTGTGTGTCTGAAAAGCGAAACTTTGTGTATATTTGTAAATACTTGAATCACATTACATAATAATGTGTACATTACACATTACATAATAATAAGTAATATGCAAATAACCTTTGTATTGAATATTTAAGCACTCTTTTATTTTAAATAGCAAAATGTATACATTTAAAACCAAAAGTCTGGTCAAAGTATAAGCAGGAATAACCACAGACATGGGTTTATGTAAATATCACCTTTAGTAAATGTTAAGCAGTCCAAATGGATAAGGCAATGACCCAGACTAATGAAGAAATAATTGAGTTCAGGTACATGAGGCTAAAATTAAATGTTATATTTGAGCAAAAATTTATGAACAGGTGAGGCACATGAGAAACAAAATTCATCTTTCATTATATCAAACATTCCATTTTAACAATTAGAATGCTTCTGGATTAAAGCTTTACAATGAGAGCAAGTACAAAATCATGACCTCGACATGTTTGACATTTGAGAAGTTAAACCCTTAATTTAATGGCAAGAACCCTGACCTTAGGGAGGTGTTAATGATTAAATCTGTAATAACAGGCTTGGCACCAGGCCAAATAGAATGCAATACATTGCCTGCAAAATAAGTTCTGGCTCGTGTTCAGTTAAGGAAAGTTCATTAAGGCCATCTGAATAGTGGCTCAGTAGTGTGAATTTTCAGATGTAATTTTAATTCTGAAATAAAAGACTAAAATAGACTAAAACAATTTAAAATGGGTAAATTGTTTAAGCCTCTAAGGCTGACATGTTTCACGCTAAAGAGTGGAGACAGGATTTATTAAACTAAGAAACAGGTTTTATGTGCAGCTTGACTTACCGGCTGTCTACAGTAACTTTGGGCATTTTAATTGACACACTGGCTTCCGGTCTGTTGCCACCTTTTTTATATCTGCTACCGAGCCTCTGTTGCCACTGCTCTCTCTCTCTCTCGCTCTCTCTCTCGCTCTCTCTCTCTCTCTCTCTCTCTCGCTTTGCATTTCACCTATCTTTAAATACCTGCCCATGTCATTAGCAGTGTAGGTGAATGCTAGGTGCACTGCCCAACCTGGTGCAAAGATGCACCTACAAAGTACATTTTTAAATATTACAAACAAGCTCACAGTTAGTAATGTGCATACAATACAGCATCCTACTGTTACTGTCTATTGCTGATGGGTGATTCTGATTAATAATAAATGCAAAAATTAGCTTGTAAACTAATCTTATTTAATTTACTGCATTGCAGGAATCGAATAATAATCACCAACATGCCAATGGAAGTCATCTTGAATTACCAAAACCTCAGGTACCTTTAACAAAACATTTTTTTTGAAAAATTACTCCAGAAATGTGCTTTTTCCTCCATCTAATTGTAGAGTCTGATGTCACTCTATCAGACACTCTTTTCACCTTCATCTCACTCTTCAAGTATTCTTTCAAGACCACTCCAACTTTATTTCTTTTTCCATCTAGCACATGGTGGAACAGTTTAAACTCACCACAAATGCTCCCTGCCATTAATTCCTTCACACTTGAACAATTTCATGGATTCAAATAGTGATTGTACAAATGATAGACAATGTAGAATTTGATTTCCTGGCTTTAGTGCCAGTCCACTAAATAAATGTTAAGTGTATTTTAGTTTGAATTTATAAAAGAAAAAAAAAGTTAGTCTTAAAAGATTTATTGATTAGAAGTTTACTTATCGTCATTCACTACCAGGGTTTTTAAAATATCTGTCCCCTAATAACTTTTGATTAGTTAATTAGCTGTCAGCATGACTATTGATAAAAAAAAGTAATCAATAAGTCATTGATTTTAACGGTCTGCTCTACTGTGCAAATAGTGGTCAATTTATGAAGTGTGCATTAATGATTTAATTAGAGCTTGCTATGTGATGCACTGGTGATTTTACAGATTATTGTGAGAAAAAGGCAAAATACACAACTTTTTATAATAATGACTTATTTAAACAAAATGCATTGATGTCCATGAAGAGTATATTTTCCATGAGAATCAGCAAAGCAGCTGATGTGTTATGGCTCAGAAAGCACAAAAGCAGATGTTGAGTGCAGATGTTTGTGTGCAGTGAGGTGGCACTTTAGCTCGTTAGCTTAATGTAGCGCCCACCTGCCTTACTCTCCACCAATACTGTTTTCTTTTGAAGAAGTAATATCCCAGTCTTTATAATATAACTTTCTTTATAACAGAGGACAGCTTATAGTGTCTGACAGTTGACCTATAGTCAGTGTGTGTGGACCTTTTGAATCTAACCCTAGAACACTAACACTTCAATGACTTCATTGTTGAAAACAAACTGCTGTCAACATTAGCATCAGAATTGAGTTTTTAATTTCATTAGTATACATAAACACAGAGGTGACACAAATCAATAAAATCAATAGTTAAAATGTAAGCAAATAAAGTAATAAAAAACAAAATACTTAAACATATGTAATATAAAATATTACACACACACACACACACACACACACACACACATATATATATATATATATATATATATATATATATATATATATATATATATATATATGTATATATATACACACACAGACACACAAAATGTATGTTTATTCTAGATTTTTAAATTAAATATTTTCTTTTTAGTTCTGTAATCTGTAGCATATCCTAGTTGATTGCTTCCACCAGTTTGCACTTACTTCAACATTAGAGGGGTTTTTACTTGTTCTATATATGCTCTCTGTTTCCACATTTCATAGGCTTCTTTTGTTAGTGTGTTCAGCAATCTACTCCCATTTTCCGTTGTTTAACCAGCAAGGTTGGTGTAAATTGTGGTGTAAAAGTACCCACGGCTACCATTTTTGTGACAAAAGAAATGACTTTTTTTTTTTTTTTTTTAAACACATGAGGCAGAGGCTAGTCTGTAATATTTAAGCATTAAAAATCTAATGAATGCTGGCAGGCAAGCGATAAAGAAGCACTGAATTAAGCTTTGGTGACTTTGTGCCTGTTTAAGTATGTCCTCTTCTGTCAACTGGTTCTAATGGTCTTTTGATGGCCTGACCCTCTGTTACAAGGACACAATGCTAACATTGCCATTGCAGCATCTGCTGCCATGATGCCACCTTCCTTTACTGCCGACCCAAAGTCAGCACACATCTCATTAACAAACTACTGAGCTCTGCATTCAGTTAAACTGGCAACACACAATGACGGTACAGGATCTGCTTCTCTATTATGATTCTTGAAATATTTATGGATCATGTTATTGAATTAGATATATTATGTCTAAATGTTTACAGAAAAAAAATGCCTTAAGATTGTCATGTCTCACACTATACCTTAAAGGTTTTCAAATTATGTTATCCATTTTATTATCTCTCCCATCTACCGAAAGCGCTTTGTTTAAAGGTTAATGCTACATTATGCACAAACACCATTTCCCATTTTAGGTTTGCATTTCTTGAGTCAGTGGCAAGCGGAGTAAATGACAATTATTGTTCAAAGTATTCCTAAGCGCGTGTTGTAATCACTGAAGCATGACAGTTTCTCAAACTATTCTGCCTGTGGTGTATTAGTCACACAAATTAAGCAGTTGTTTCTGCCCTTGACTTTTACATACTAAGACTTCCCCTGACACTCTGAAACCCTACATGATATTATGAACTTTTGATGATAAATACTTGATAGTGATGTGATGAGACACACTGTCCTTAAACAGTCTGAATCATTTTAACTAGAGATTTAGCTGCTGATTCAAGTTTGAAACCCAATCTGGGTGGAGTTTTCATGTTCGTCCTGTGTCCGCATGGGTTTCCTCCGGCTCCTCCGGTTTTATCCCAAAGTCCCAATACATGGATTCAAGATAAAATTTAATGTTCTAAATTGACCCATATAGAGTGTGTTTTTGTGTGTGTCTGTGCGAGTGAATAAGTGTAATATAAAATATTGGCACCCTGTTCCTGGTGTTTCTGCCCATCGCGAAACGTTCTCCTCTGGATGCCCCCCCCCCCCACACACACACACAACCCTACTAGAGGATTAAGTGGAAGATAATGAATGAATGAATGTTCTCATTTTCTTTGTTCTTGGCACTAAGAAGTACAATCAAAACCCTGTTATGATTAAACCTTTTTTTGGTGCCACTTTTATACTTCACAAATTACATCAAATTATGATGAGCTTACTTGTTAATTGTTAATCTTCTAATTAAGGAACCATCCGAACAATGTTACTATGGGACAGAACCTGTATTTCTATTTGAATTGTGGCTTTGCGGTCCGGTTCGGAAGGCTTCAGAGGTTTTTTACCGAACAGATTTAGCTTTTTTAGTTTAGGAAAATGGAAACGCGATAATCACACAATCTGCACATTAATATCCGGCACTGCTAATGCTGACAGACTGCTCATTGAGGATGAGTTAAACCTTGGTCCTCCCTTGCCACTGTTGCTTTGGCTTGCTTTTCAGTTTCAGGCTTAGAACTTTGAGACAAAATGTACTATTATAAAAAGCACTATACAAATAAACTTTTTATGATTTGGGCTCCACTGCATGGTCCTTTTCAGCCTTTTAGACGAGACCAAGGCTGATGGACAAGGGCTGATTGCTAACCATGTTTACCTGCACCTAGGCATATTTAAGCACTATTTCTATCAGAATGGATGCCAAATCTTAAGATGAAGCCAACAGGCTGTGAAATTCCCAGTGGAAGTAACTCTCTTCATGCTGCCCCTTTAATGCTGGCTCTCCCTTTTATACCCCTCTTACCCACTGTGTTCTTACTTACTGGCCCGAATTTATCCAATTTAACTGTGTTGGCATTGAGAGCAGTGTCCTGTCCTCCTGGGCATACTTTAGGCTTGTCTTACAACTATGACCATTTTACAAGCATCAGTTTTATTCATTTTCATGTAATGTTTATTTCCTTAGATGCTTTCATACTGTGGAGTTTATGTCTCTTGTATCCCAGTGGTCAGTTTGCTGATCAGGATAATTTTGGATATCTTTCGCTCAGAGGCAGAGGAGTATAAATAGGGGACTGCTTGACTGAATGTATGGGACAGTAAAATGTTTTCTGATGTCCTTAATTTTACATGTAAAGAAAGTTGATCAGCTGACAAGAGAGTGGCGATGGCGGACCAAATAAAATGTTAAATGTGCTTAACAAGGTGCTGTAATGTATTTTACCTCACACTGAAAAAAAATGAGGATTAAGCAGTAAAGATGTTCCTAAAAAGTGTCAAGGAGGGACTGGTATATTTTCAAATCTGAGGCACTTTCTTTAAGCAGATCAGAAAATAAGGCATTGTTTTCTAAGTAGCTCTGTGAGGCAGAGGAAAAGAAAAGCAGATCCAAGTGCAAAGGAAAAAATCCAATGCTACAGCAGTAATTTAACCTGTTTTAGGTCATATTTATGCAGAAATCTAAACATTTTTTTTAAAGGGCTTACAATGTTTTAAGCCTCATAATTCAATACATAAATCTACAAAACTAAATATAGAAAGGCAAGAAAACCAAATATTTAATAATGATGATAATAATAATAATAAAAAAAATAACAATAAGAAGAAGAAGAAGAAGAAGAAGAAGAAGAAGAAGAAGAAAAAAAAGAAAGTATGTTTTGTAACTATGGAAGCTTAACAGGTTTGTGAGGTTTCTTCCAGCGTTCACAGCTTAAGTTCCATGATTATTATGTTGGGTTATCAGTGTTAACAATAATCAGCAGATCTAAAGAGTATATGGTTGAAAATTTGGTCTGAGTTTCTAATTAGGTTTTTTTTAAGCAGGTCTCTTAAAATGCCTTGATAGTCACCCAATTGGTCAGAGTAATAAGGCCCAGTGCAAACACAAATTACTCATAAATGAGACAGTAAATTGAAAAATGAGGAGAGGAGGGCAGGTGAATTTTCTAGTAAACAGGATAAAGCAAATTCATTAAGAGGCTAAAAATAGATGAAGTAGCTATGCAAGCCATTGTCTTTCAAAAAAGTAGTCTGACATTCGACAATTTTGGTCATTTTTAATACAAACTTTAATCTTTGACAGTTTATGATATCATCATTTTATTTCCCTTTAATGACATTTAGCTACATAAAGGCATGTATTAAATCCCATTAAATTAATAACAGTAAATATTAAAAAAATATATTTTTAGCATTTTAAGTCTTGTTCTGGTTACTTTTTTCCCAACTCTTGTTTATCTGTTTCTTAAATTATTTTGTATTTTGTTATTTTCGGTAAATGCTTGTTATTTACAGTGGTCTGATTGTGCTTAGTTTTGATATTGACAACTTCAGACTTTATGCTAAGATATGATTAATGATTATGGCCTTGATCAACTATTAAATAAACTCTTGGCTGCACAACCTCGGATTTCCTTGGCCCTTGTTCATACATCATCACCATTCCAATTTACCCTGAAGGTATTACATGCAGACGAGATCAGGGCCTCAATCAGGTTACTGGAGTGCCTCTTCATCAGTGCATGTCTTTGTAGTCTTGACTTTGTCATGCTTAATCAAACAGGTCGTTTGAAAATATTTTGTCAAAAATTTTAAAGCATGCAACTGTATAAACTGTGTTTGAATACTGCGTTATCCTCCCTCTTAACTTCAACTAAAGATCTCATCTCATCTCATTATCTTTTACTTAAACCTATACTGGGGGGAGAGTGGGGTCTCAGGGGTTCCCGTGAGCTAGGAGGATACACCCAGGATAGGAAGCTAATCCATTGGTGGGCACTCTTTCGCTCGCACAGACACACAAACACTACATGGGGCAATTTAGAGCAGCCAATTTACCTTAATTCCATGTTTTTTTGATTGTGGGAGGAAATCCGAGAGCCCAGAGAAGACCCACACAGACACGGAGAGAGAATGGAAACTCCATCCAGATTGGGATTTGAACCTTGTTTCCCCAGTGTGGAGAGAAAAGCATGTTAACCACTTATCAATCTGTGCCCACAACTAAAGATAAAATGTATTATTATTATCATTAGCATTAATCATTATTAAATAAAATCTATTCAGTACTGTAGCATAGATCAGAAAATTAGACAATCTCAATGAAATACCTCAATAAAAACATCTCATGCAGAATAGGTTTAATTTAGCCGTATGTGTATAATCTGTAAAATTGCTCAGATTAAATCTGAGATTAAATCAACATGCTTTTTCATTTTTATAGCAGTTGTCCTCATCCTCTTTACTGATTAAGATTGTATCAGTTCTTTGATGTATAAGAGACAGACTGTGTGTCAGGGGAGTACAGAGTACATCTAAATTAGTTCTTGAGGCAATATTGACCTGCATTTTTTGATAATAGACTTGTACAGTTTAGTAAACTTTACATTTACTGCATCAGTCGAAAGTTTTATTAATTCTAGCAATGCATTTTGGAAGATTTTGGCTTCTTAAGAACAGAGCCAGGATGGATATACAGTAGGCTAGAATGATAAAGGATGCTGATGGGAATGTGTCAAATAAGAAGGATTAACTGAAAAAGTAGTTTTTTGAGGAGCTGAATAGAGAGAAAAGAGGTTGGATAACCTTAGATTAAAAGGTAATAAGTAAGGGCTGCAATAAGGAGAATGAACAGTGAAAATGCTTCAACTAGATTGTTTAGCAGAATGGTAGAACATGAGAAAAGAACGTGTGTAGTCAATAAACCATTACTTTGATATTTCAATGCTTAAATCCTATTTAATATGTCTCATATTTATTTTGTCTTTAAAAATGATAGGTCAGAAGGTCTGCCTCTGAGAAGATAGGGAATTGGAGAAAAGTGTGTGATCATGGGCCAGGTTGTAGGTTAGAACACCCTATTCCCAATACTTACCTGGGTGGAGCTCTACCAGCATGGCCCACTGGTCTTTTGTCACTTTTACAAAAAAAACTCCTGTTATACAACCTCTTCTCCTTGACTTTCACCTGTGAACTTAGACTTTATTAACAGCAAAGCAATAAAGCGTCACCGAAAAAAGGACAGATACTCCTGATTATCTGACTGTGGCAATAGTGTAGCAATGCCTGGGTGGAAAGCAGGTGCCTACAGTGATAGACATTATTACAGGTAATTAACACAACTGCCAGAGGTTTCACTAACGATTGGTGTGCTGCCTTTATATGCAGTGGACATGCAAATAGCGGGCAGAGTAATGGTTGGTGAAAGCCACCTGTCAAAACTGAATTTTGAAAGTTATAAAGCCCATTCTTTTGTTTGCCAAATCCTATATCTGGACTTTATTTATTCTAATTCTGTCACACTGACTATTACAGCCAATATAACCTTCAATTAAAAGCAAGATGTGAATCTTATAAGTAAACTAATCAGAAAAGGTGTTATGGACTGGAGAATAACTGAAAATCAAAAGCGTGAACTGTGGTGTGAACTCAAAGAAAAGTCTGATATTAAAGTAGCTGAAAGCATTACCGCATGCCATGATGAGATCTTATACTGTAAGTATATAAGAAAAAGTGTTCTACAAATAATTAATGTGGCATCTGAGCACTTCACTTATGGTAAGGGAAATTATCAGAGGTGTGGCAACAGAATGGCATGTGCACTATGTTGTTTGTAGATTACACTGTTATGATTACTTTTGAAAATTATATTGTTTAATTCTATTTTTTGCTTTGTTCTGTTATGAGATGGTGGTTCTCTGGAGCCAACCACATGCCATCCAGGGACAGAAAGTAGCAATTTTATCTTTTTTATTTCAGAAAATATCAAAGCTTCTTTCTGATCTGTTCCATCTGGGTTTTTTGCCTTCCTGGTGAAATACTAAATCTCAGACTCATTATTTTGCTTTGGCCTGGTTTCCTATAAATCTCAGAAGACTCAACTTTTTTTATGCTATGCACAATGGTGAAAAGCAAAGCAATAAATGGCTTATTTACTCTTTGCTGAGCTCAGATCAACCCAGATTTACCAGAAAGCCACTTTCATTTACTTTTATTGCTCAAAGAGATTTGTGCTTGCTGTGGTACCACTTTGAAAATGAAACACTTTCAGGTGGAGAAACAAATAAAAACACATATTACAGTCACTGATGGATGTACTAGATGACCAGGTTGGAACTGTAAAGTAGCTTGTTCATGGTAAGAAAGGTCTGTTAATTAAAGTGTTAGAGTGGAACCATGTTACTTTAGCTAATTCAAATGTCCTGGTAAGAGGCGGTCAGGATTTCCACATATACTTGTGGACATATAACATGCTTACATTTTTAAATAGGCATACCAATTATTTACATGTATGTGCAAATTAATAAATATTATACTATAATAACATACATTGTTAAAAGTATGTGAGTCATAGATCTGGCATAGGATTAGCACCCATTTTTCTAGTATGTAATAATTATGGTGTTTAAAAGGCTGTATTTATTTAATTCCATCCATCCATTATCTTCCACTTTATCCTATATTAGGGTCGCGGGAGGGGGGGGGTTTCCTCATGCCCATCCAAGGGAGAAGGTTTCGGGCGCTGGGCAGATACACCCAGGACAGGGCGCCAATCTATCGCTGGGCACACACACACGCACACAAACACACTCTACATGGGTCAATTTGGAGAACTCAATTGACTTGATCCATGTTTTTTGGATCCATGTTTTTTGGAGAACATGGGAACTCCACGCAGATGGGGATTCGAACCAGGAATCTCTAGTGCTGAGAGGCGAACGTGCTAACCACTAAGCCACCGTGCCACCCTATTTAATTAATTAAAAACAATAAATGTTACAGAAGGGTTACATACTCTTGTCTTGGACTGCCCAATGTCTTGCATCAGTATTAAAATGTATTATAATAGTTCTCATGTGACCTGTCTTGTCTCTCTTTTTCTTACTGGATAAGATAGTAACTCAGCTTTTTGGAAAATTTTATAATAAAGATTTCTATTCCTGGCTTCAGATCAGTGGGATTATGACAATGATTGAAAGTAGTATTTTGTTGTGGGTGGTGTCCATTTCTTCAGGCTACTACATTTCATTTATTGCTTCACGCACACAAACCACTAGATATTTTGGTGGAACTTTATGCTTGTCCCAATGCCAAGGGTCTTCATAGACTCCAAAAACAATAAGTTCTGTAAAGAAGAATTTAAATTCACCAATGTTGCAGTGCAGTAAAAGGTTTGAGTGAATTTAAGTCAGTTTCAATAAAGTGTATTTGCAGTTTGTTATATAGAAAATAGTGTAATTAGCTAAATAACCCCCAACATGTACCAGTTGTTGAGGTGTAGAAATAGTAGCTTGAGAGAATAATTATTAGAAACTATGGCACAATGGAACATGAATATAACCATAAATTAATAATGATCAGCTCTAACAATGTATGTAACAATGTTTGTTTATTAGAGCAGCATTTATTTATTTTTTATATTTTCACCAAATCCATTTTTATGGTATTCGATATCAGAAGCAGCTAAATCAAAATAACATGAAGACCATGTTGGAGCACTATGACCAATCTGATTATGTGGAAAGATATCTTGTTAAAATAATTCATGAAATACTTTATACACAATATAACAACAAAGTAAACACATCACTATTTAAACACTTTGTTTGTCAATAAAGAAAGCTTCTGCAGTCCTAGTACTTTTATTGCAACATTAATGAAATGGCTTGCGTTGACTAGAATCTGTTAATCTGTACCATTCACAAAAAAAATTTTCATAACTGAGTAGCAACTGAAAAGTTATATTTAATTAATATTTCATGTCTGTGTCAGTTGTGCAGACTCTTTTTGGGCTGCCCTTGTCAGGTGTTGGAGCATCTGATATGTGTTACTGCTATTTTTATGTAGATAAAATTTGTTGTTTTGAGGCACAGCTAACCCCAGATTTAAGGGAAAAAAATAGATGCTACAGAATTGCTCTTAATGAATCAGCCAAAAAAAGGTGGTGGCATTTTCTTGTTTCTTTATACATTTCTTGTAGAAAAGCAAAAATCATAGTTTTAATATGAGAATAAATAAAAATAGATTAACATGAAATGCTTCAGGCTTATTGTTGGTGACATTTTTGCCTTTGATGTGGGGGTTCCCCATGCCTATCCATGGGAGAACGTTTTGGGCGCTGGGCAGATACACCCAGGACAGGGCTCCGATCCATTGCTAGCCATACATTTGCTCACACAAATACACACTATATGCAATTTAGAGCATTCAATTGACCTTAAATTCACGCGGGACTGTGGGAGAAAACTGGAGAACCCAGAGGAAACCATGTTCTTAATGCATCATGCTCTTGTCATGTTCACAGTGTGTCCAATTGCCAAGCATCTTTAAGAGGTTTAGACAGATTGATGTATGATGGGGTCAGATATGGATTCATGGTGAATGAAGTAACACTCTCCAACCCAATTTATGTTAGCAATTTTGACCATTCACAACCCCATCTATCGGAACGATCTAAAACCTCATAAACACATCTTGACTCATAACCATTAATTTATTCCTTTAAACCTTCAACTGTTTTTAAAACAGTAATTATGTATTGCGTGTAATAGCTAATGGGCCACTAAACACTCCCACAAAAGCATAATTTAATACTTTTGTCAGCAGAAATTGTAATTTTTTTCCTTCACGTGAACAGTTTATCTTGCAAGCAGATGTTCCACACCTGCTTGGTTGGGCTGGTATTGCCAGCACAGCAGTGTTGATCTGGTCTCTTGACTCCAGTCAGGTGATTTAGAACTATAAATTGTAGCAGTAGACAGGGAAATATCTGGAAAATTTTTGTATATTTATCCTGCTTATATGGACTGTACTTAATTAAATTCCTAAGTCCGGATTAAAAGTCATAATTAGCATGAATTGTGTAACTGGAAAAGGTCTGTTAATGAAATCATTAGATTTTTTTAGTCATGGTTCAGCCATCAAAATACAACAAATTGCTGTATAATACCTGCCACTAAATAAGAATTAGATTAATTAGATTTGTCTGCTTACATAACTAATGTGTCCTGGCCATGCAGGTGTGTCCTATTTAATGTCAAGAGACATTAAATCTTTTTTAGACCAAGGTACTTGCAAGACTTCATAAGGATAACAAAACATTTGCAAGATTAAAAGAAAGATGAGTTTTTATTTCATACTTACTATTAATACACAATCATAAGAGAGGTCTAAAAATATCTGGAAAGACTTCAAGGCAGGTGTAAGAAAAAAATCTGACAGCAGTCTGCGAAAAGTCCATAAAGTGTCAAAGCAAAAAAAACCTCAGTAAACTATATATAGATACAATTTTTGAAAAAACAACATATAAGTAAAATAATTCAAATATTTTGTTTAGAATTTTGGTAGTTATGAGTTAGTTATATCTGCTTTTGTAGCTGGTTGGTTTGTTTTGATGCTTAGCATTCAGATTTCTTTTGATAATTTTTTTAAATATATTTCTTCTGGGCCCCTTTAACTTTGTCTAATTCATCATTACATATTCATTGTTCTCTTAATGGTTCTTAATTTAGTTTTCAGTGTTTCTCGTATCATAATTGTCATCTGCTTTGTCTTTTTTTATTATAAGTTAAGTTAACTGACTGAAAGCTGGTGGTATATTTCTGTTTTCAAAATGCTCTGTTAAAAATGGTATAAGAATGAATAATGAGCTCAGTTAACTTATTGTGAAAAACTATTTTAGCAACTATTTTTAAGGGGCATACAGTATTAAGGGGACACTTTATTAAAATGTGCCAGCAAACAATGTGAACACAATGTATTGTTAGCCGAAAAACTCACTTAATAAAGCATAAACAACAAAATGGCTGGGGCTTTATCAAATTGGCCACACTTGCAATGACTTAATCACTCTCTAAACATCGAACATCGAACATCTCTCTCTATATATAGTGTGCCTATGCTAAAGAAACATTAAAGTTTTATTTAAAAGTTTAAAAGCACAGCAGTGTTTTCTGAGATATTGGGGATGACACACTGTGATGTCTTAAGATCTTTGCATCACCTATTCTCTTTAATCCATGTACCTCAGAGCATGATATAGCATGCAGGCACTTTCTGCCAACAGGAAGTCTCTTTCTCGCCACATATGCCTATAGGGCTGTCAGCTGGATCCTGTGCTTGCTAAATCCTGCCTTTAGACTTTCAAAGAGTGAAAGCACAGAATGTCCTAATGATATGATGGCACACTTCTGAAATATTGTAGATTTATTATATATATTCTAAATGAGGGAAACAGTTTTTAAAGATCTTGCGTTATCATTTGGGGTCTTCTTTTAAGAGAAAGAAACTCAGACACTGACCTGTACACATGTTTGTCTCAACGGCTCAAGAAAGTGAATAAAATGTCAATCACTGTCATACTTTTCTATTCTTTCTATTGGAGATGCAGCAGCATATTCAGGACATGTAAGTCGATTGCCAATAAGGTGCAGCTTCCTAATTCAACAGATCTATACCTGTCAAAGTCAAAAACAAGCAATTTGCATTCACTTAGCCTGAGATGATAACAATATACATGGTTTTGTCTCTAGTACAATTGTGGATATAAAAAGATGGAAATAAACACTGGATAAATAATACCAAATCCCAATTCATAGAACTTTCACATATATTTGCATGCAAGTAGTCTTCATTATTTAATCAAATTACTAAGGTGCTAAATTATTTTAGCCATGTTCAGGAACATAAAATAAACATACACAACAAGAAATAGAAATCTTCATTCTTCCTCTTTTTGCCACTTCCCCCCGCCTTTTTTACAGCTGATATAGACAGTGATGTGCTATGAATTTAAAGCTTGTCTTATCTCAATATCTGTTCACGGTGGCAGATGCAATTCTCCCATTCCTGTCACCCACCTCTGCCTTTTCTGTTAGTGAGGAGCCTTAATAATTCATTCAGACATTTCTTGTGTGAGTGTACATACTGTATACTTTGTATACATATGTATCCATGCATTCCATGAGGGTAGTATAGCTTGAATCTGTGTGGTGGTGCTTATAGAAGAGCTTTAAAAGCATTTCTAATTGGTGCTGTGGTGATGACACAATGTTGGTAAGTTGGAGGGTACCATTCCTCCCCTCCATTTGAACCTAAAAAATTATATGATAAATACGATAAATTTGTTTTGCATAATTTTTTACAATGCTAATGGCTCTTTTATAAGGTAAATACCTTTAAAAGTAATAAAATGTATCCAGGGATTATGAACAAAAAATTTTCAATTTTTAACATTGACACTAATTACATTGACATATAAAAAACATCTGCTATAAACTATCAAACATTATAAATCACACATTTACCCACACAAGTTTAAGAAAGATGCAAAACATATTTACACTGCAGTGTTCATGGTAGACCTCAGTGTTTTCCTTTCTTTCACAAGTTATTGTTTACTGAAATACATTTGTGGGTGCTTTCCACTCTTAAATGCCAACTGTGTATATTGTTTCTTTTTTTGGAATAAGTGTGTTTAACAGCACATGTTTGTTAATGTAGCATAGTATGATCATTCTAAATTCATGATGTAGAATTATGGAATATGAGCATATGAGCTAAACACCATAGTATCTTTTCCTATTCATTTCAATCTGCCTCCTGTTGCTTTTATATGTTTTTTTAAACATATATATACATTTTCAAGAGATTTATATTAAACTTTAATGACATGGTATTTTTGAGCAATATATTTTCAAATAAACAGGAATAAATACATTCAAATAACATTCTGCAACATTACTGATTGATAAAACCTCAGACTAAATCAGAAAGCATAAAATGAAAGTAAAAAGATCTCTGGCATGGTGACAGTGCTATTATTCATGACTTCAAGGTAACCTTCTACAGTATAAGTAGTATTTGAGCATAGCGAATGTACTTAAACAGTAAGTTTAAAAACTTTATGTAAAGATTATTTATTTTAGTTCTTGGCTTGCTGGTTATAGTTTGTGAAATCATTATTGCTGAAGTATTCCACATTGAATATGATGTTCCGATTTAAGTTGTTTCTGTAAATCAATATTTCTGTTACATTAGGGAAAAAAATATTATGTATGCGATATGTGTTCTTTTTCTGAATTCAACTTTAGATTGGTGCTGGCACAACATGTTAGAGTTTATGTTATTTATAATGGCTGTGTTAGCCAATCCTGCGCCGTCGCAATCACGTCCAACCTTTACCATTGCTCAAACCAGATCAATGTCCATTTCCATACAGACCCACCTCAACATTTCTTCATCTACACCCAGACATAATGCACAGGGATCAATCAGAGGAACGAGATGGAGGATGAAATTGAAATTGAGCGACAAATCCATTGGTAAAAACATGAATCAATGCAGGGGCACTGAGAAGACCTACTGTGAGTAATTAATAAATTAATGGATTGCTTAGGAGGAAAGGGACTGAGGTCATCTGGTCTCACTCCTCCCCACTTTTTATTTTATGAGAAGGTGATAATAAGGTCCATGCTCACTTTACTGTCTCTAGAGACACAGTTGATACTACATGTTAGAGAAAGTACTGCTCAATGTCACACAGAAAGGAACATTAAATGATGGCTTGCAGAACTAAGATGTGTGATTTTAGTAATTCTAGGTTTAGGGTCAGGCAGGATTATGAGATTCAAAGTAGCTGAAATGTAGCATTAAATTCCACCATGTTAAGTTCACCATTAAGTCGAAAGGCATTACATTAAGACGAAAAGTGTTCAATAAATTAACCCTTTGAAATGTAAAGTATTAAAATAGAAAAGCTAAATAAAATAACTTGGAAGAGAACTAAGAAATTGAGAAACCATTATATTAAAGGTAGTCTATTGTTTACTCGCTCTCTCTCTCTTGCTCACTTGCTCTTTTTTTATTTTTTTATTTTTATATCGGCATTACATTTTAATTGTTTTAATTGGCTCTTTACTTGTAATTTATTTTCCCAATTCAGTCATAGTTTTGTGAATAGAATTGTAATTCAGTTTCTGAATTTATTGGTTTATTTTAGTTTATGTTAGTTTAAATTATTCAGGTATATTATAAAAGCCTTTGATGTATACAATCTAATTTGTGCATCAAGGATTTGGTTTTGTTATGGTTTAATGGCAGTCCATCCATCCATTATCTTCCGCTTTATACTTTTTTAGGGTTGGGGGGGGTGGTTCCCCATGCCCATCCAGGGAAAAACGTCTCAGGCACTGGGCAGATACACCCAGGACAGGGCGCCAATCCATTGCCATCCACACACTTACTCACACAGACACACACAAACACACTCTATATGGCCAATTATATGACCAAAACATTATCTGTTACCACAATGCCAAAAAGGAAGAAGTAATGTTTAAGCAATTGCTTAATCGATCTGATAAGTGATACAAAGTCATTGAAAATACATCGTTGCATATAAAAAATATTACTCATAAATGGAATACATGTAACATGCAAAACAAAGTTTTTTCTAAATATTTTACACGGATTATGTTCCAGTGGTTGTTGGTTGAACATCCCTGATCTTTTATAAAAAAGTCCGAAGGGTAATTTTATACTTTAAAAGTTACAAACAGAACCATCAAAAAGAGGATGATACTAAAACTGCAGTGTGAAAATCCAGCACTGTGTATAATTAAACTTAAAATCAGTCCCCATTCAAGTCCAGTTAAGAAATCCACGCGGACATGGGGAGATCATGGAAACACCACCCAGATTGGGATTCGAATCGGGAATCCCTAGCACTGAGAGGTGAACGTGCTAACCACTAAGCCACCGTGCCACCCTTTGTGGCAGTTAGTAGCCTTAATTTAATATTGCTATGAAATGAAGTCTAAAATTTGTCATAATTTTTTCCCTAGTAGTTTATTAACTATTTCAATAAATATCTATATATTTACCTATGTTGCACTGCAACTTAGTTAAATATATTTTTTAGTCATTTCATTTCAAAATTAAATGAAAAGAATATATATATATATATATATATATATATATATATATATATATATATATATATATATATATATATATATATATATATAAATGGTTATATTATGTTCACCAACAACATTAAACTGGAATTAAATGCTATGCAGACCTTGAACCATGTGCAAGTTCATTTACAATACTTAATTAAAAAAATAAAAAAGTTCATTAATTTGAAATACTACAAAATGTATTAATTTAATGCCACACAAAATTTCATGTTACAATTCAGAGCCTTTGTTTGGAAATTGTTTGCTAATTGTTCCTCTTTTGCTTATTGCATGAAATGTGACAATATACAGTGTGGTGTGTCCAAAAAAAATGGTTAATTTGGTCTGGTTTAGAATAACACAATAGAGAGGAAAGAATAAATGAATGATAAAGTGAGGAAGGTTAAGGTAGGATGATGTCCTAAAGGAACATAAGAATGTAACTTCAAAGGCTCAGGAGTAAACAAGAACTGTAGTTATAAATATTTATAACATGGGATTTGACCGGCTCAGGACTTTCATCTACATCAGCTAGAGAGATTATGATTTAGGGAAAAAAATAAATGATGTAGAACAGCGAAAAAGCTTAACTGGACTTGAATGGGGACTGATTTTAAGTTTAATTATACACAGTGCTGGATTTTCACACTGCAGTTTTAGTATCATCCTCTTTTTGATGGTTCTGTTTGTAACTTTTAAAGTATAAAATTACCCTTCAGACTTTTTTATAAAAGATCAGGGATATTTAACCAACAACCACTGGAACATAATCCGTGTAAAATATTTAGAAAAAACTTTGTTGTGCATGTTACATGTATTCCATTTATGAGTAATATTTTTTATATGCAACGATGTATTTTCAATGACTTTGTATCACAAGACAACATACTATTGTACTATACCTGCATAAATTTATTTGATGTTCTTTCCCTTTCTGTATCCTTGTATTTCTGTATGGATTCCTTATGGGATTATCAGTTGCTTAGTCATTTTTCATAAATGTGTGGATGAATGTATTTGTGATACTCTGGCAGTCTATCCAGGAGGTTTCATGCCTTTTGTCCTATAAGCACTGGAATAACCTTTGGCAGCCCGGTAATCCTGATCTGCTTAAGCCGATCAGAAAATGAATTAATGAGTTATTCCCAGGTCTGGAACCTTTTATCCTGCACATTTTAGCAATTTTACTGCTATACCACAACTAATTTAACTCAATCATGGCATGTTAATAAGCTGATTAGTTGTATTATGTGCGTTGGAAGCAAGGAAATCACAAAGTGCAATGTATTGAGATTTAAAGTCATAAGTACTATATAGACTCCGCAAGTGATGTAAAGATTTGTGTAAATAAAATTATGGCATTTATATTATTTATAAGCACGGCTCACATAGCATATGCATGGTGATTTTTAAATGTACACATCTGTCACTCAGTGTTTTTTAATACACTTAACAAATCAAAAATAAGACTAATGCAAATCGCAAATAATGATGATCGGATAGAAATCAACAGGTGAGGTGGGTTGAAATAGGTTAGGGGAGAACGTGTGAAATGAACATACAGCTGAGAGTAGTCATAAAACATCCTAGAATAAATAAGCACCAATTACTGTATTAACAGAGTAATAACCATAGACGCA
>JAFMOD010000345.1:23047-36144 GCA_019802435.1 Corydoras maculifer
AAAGGTAAGTAATGAGAATAATAATGGCAGATGGGCGGGGCATAGGTGTACCTGTGGTTCCGGTCAACAGGTGCAGTACAGGTGACCGCAGTAACATGTCCTAAACAGTACGACCAGCAGGGTTGAGAAGCTGGTGGTGTGTTTACATCCATACTGTGTAGGAGGAACCGTTCACCGTGAGGAACTCGAGGAACCCTCGTCTCATGAACACGGGTTCGGCTCTCCGTCGTTTCGGTGAAGCAGGTGTGAATTTGGTTGAATGTGTGATTTCTCGAGCCCAACCTCCACAGACTCAAGAGTTCAGGTGATTGTTGGTGGAGCGAAGGTGTGGTGGAGGTTTTATTCCCAAAACAAAAGGCTCCAGAAAGCAGCGGTGCACCATGGGACTGCCATTGTGGACCGCGTGTGGGACGTCCAGCACATAGAACCACAAGCACCTTCTGTCTCCGCCCTCACGTCTCAGGAATGGTGGAGGACACTTTTTTGGGTTGGTTTTTTTTTTTTTTTGAAACCCTGCTTTTAGGAACATTTTTTTTTATCTCGCGCCCCAGGGTTCCACCCAGGAGCGACGGAACAATGACGGGTTCCGGATGCAAACACGCACCATTTAAATATCCAGTATAATTAAAGATGTCTACGATTCGTCCTCCACAGGTCCAACCCTCGGGGGTTTTCGGCGTGTCTGAGGACGATCCTCGCCCGTTCGTTCGACGGATCGGGGGGTCCGGTCCCCTTCGGTTTCATCCCCAGGGTGTCGGATGGGGTCAGGGTTGTGTGTGGGCCAGCCAAGTTCCTCCACACCAAGGTCAACCATTACATAAGGACTGAAGGGGAACAGGCCTTCCCCAAACTGTTTGCATCAAGTTGAACGCACACAGTTGTTGGGACTAGATTGTAACAGTCATGGGACTAAATAAAGACCCCTGAAGGTCTGTCTTCAGGACGCGTATCCCAAATTTTTTGCATGGGACCTTCCCCAAACTGTTAAAGCAGAAAACACTTCATCCATCCATTATCTTCCGCTTTATCCTCTATTAGGGTCATGGGGGAGGGGGGAGGGGGGGGGTTTCCTCATGCCCATCCAGGGGAGAACGTTTTGGGCGCCGGGAAGATACACCCAGGACAGGACGCCAATCTGTCACTGGATACACACTCACTCACACAAACACACCCTATATCGGGCAATTTGGAGAACTCAATTGACCTTGATCCATGTTTTTGGACTGTGGGAGGAAACTGGAGAACCCGGAGGAAACCCACACGGACACGGGGAGGACATGGAGACTCCACCCAGATGGGGATTCGAACCGGGAATCCCTAGCACTGAGAGGAGAACATGCCAAACCACTAAGCCACCGTGCCACCATCTTCAGTCCATCCATCCATTATCTTCCACTTTATCCTCTATTAGGGTTGCGGGGGGGGGGGGGNTTTTGGACTGTGGGAGGAAACTGGAGAACACGGAGGAAACCCACACGGACACGGGGAGGACAGGGAGACTCCACCCAGATGGGGATTCGAACCGGGAATCCCTAGCGCTGAGAGGAGAACATGCTAAAGCACTAAGACACCGCGCCGCCCTTTTTAATAATAATAATTATAATAATAATAATAATATTTATTATTGTTGTTGTTGAGATCTTATGGCTGTAACTGACCCCACTCTGGGCGTGTCCCCCGTTTTTAGGTTTTAGGTTTTTATGTTCTACACTCAGAGTGCCGTATCCGGACATGACCAGGATGACGGTTGTGATCAGGGGGCCATAACGTTCCCCTCCCGACACGTTTAAGGTGTACCTGCAAATCAGGCGATGATGCCAACAAGGACAGAAAAAAAGAATCTGCAACGTGACTCCAAATATAACCAGCGGGGCGCGCTCTGCATGATGAGCCGTGGAAATCAGGGCAAGACAAATGAGGCCGCTGCTGCGTGGGCCGTGATGGAAAGGGGACAGAACACAGAGCCCCACCCCCCCCACCCCCCGAGGGAGGCAGCGTAACGGGGTCGACCACCACCCGCCCGAAGCACCGCCACCACCCGCCCGACGCCCCACATCCACCGGGTCTGCGTCAGACCTGTAATCCTGAGCACCTTCATACAACCCTAAATAAGTTCCCAGAGAACTATAACGCAGGCGGCACGGTGGCTTAGTGCTTGAGCATGTTCTCCTCTCAGCACTAGGGATTCTCGGTTCGAATCCCAATCTGGGTGGAGTGTTCATGTTCTCCCTGTGTCTGCGTGGGTTTCCTCCGGGTTCTCTCGTTTCCTCCCACAGTCCAGAAACATGGATTAAGGTGAATTGACTTCTCCAAATTGCCCCATATAGAGTATGTGTGTGTGTGAGTGTGTGTCCAGCGATGGATTGACATCCTGTCCTTAGTGTATCTGCCCAGCACCCGAAACATTCTCCCCTGGATGGGCATGGGGAACCCCCCCCCCCCCCACACGACCCTAATGGAGGATAAAATAGAAGGTGATGGATGGATGAGAACTGTTACACAGAGTTCCCCTAAAGGAACGTGTCAGTTTTGGGAAATTAGCATAGAAAAGACGTGGGTTGCCAGATTCACAGAAATTGCTCTTATTGAACACAGTCCACCCAATAACATGAAGAGAACCGGGTTGCAGTACCGCAGACTTTGGCTCAAGCACATGAAACACGTTTCCCCTAAATGGCAACCTTCCCCCCCACACCCCCCCACACACACCCCCACACCCCAACGAGCAAACGCACACGGCAAACAGCACCAACACACAACAATCCCCGCGACCCGCATTCACCAAAACACAACACGGACGTTACGAAAACCATAACACATAGAACCCGGCTGCAAGGCATGCTGGGAAGTGGAGATAATAATAATAATAATAATAATAATAATAATAATAATAATAATAATAATCGGGGCAGCACGGTGGCATAGTGGTTTAGCATGTTCTGCTCTCAGCACTAGGGATTCCAGGTTCCCAATCTGGGTGGAGTTTCCATGTCCACGTGGGTTTCCTCCCACAGTCCAAAAACATGGATCAAGGTCAATTGAGTTCTCCAAATTGCCCCATATAGAGTGTGTCTGCGTGAGTGAGTGTGTGCCTAGTGAGGGATTGGCGTCCTGTCCTGGGTGTATCTGCCCAGCGACCGAAACGTTCTCCCCTGGATGGGGAGAATGGGGAAGCCCCCTGCCCCCCCCCACGACCCTAATAGAGGATAAATGTGAAGATAAAAGTCACATCGGCACAAAAAATAAAAAAATTTTAAAAAAAAAAAACCTAGAGCCTTTAAAACATCCCATTCATTCTAAGCTGGTTTGATGCTCAAGCAACATTTTTGCTTTGGGCTTTCTACAAGATTTTGGAGAAGGGGGGTGGGGGGGACGGTTGCCCATTCATCCAGCGTCCCGAGCAAACCGACCTAAAATCCAATAAAGTATAAGAACAGACGTCTTTAGAATGAAAGCACTGCAGCTGTATGAAGTGCATGGCCTGGACTAGGCGGCATCCTATTTGCCCCCCACCCCCCACCCGTATGCCCCCAGCACCGAACGACGTGCACGGCCGTTTTAAAGTAAAGCGGCCCATACGCCCCCGCCGCGGTGCCTGTCGGGAGATAAAGTGCAGCGCAGCGTGAAATGATCCGGCATCGACTCCGTGGCATGTCCAGATAGATTTCAGCCGCAGGTCTGAACCAGCCTGGGGGGGGTGCAAGGGTTGGGGGGGGCGGGGGGTATTATGCAACATGCTTGTGTATTTATCGATCCCCCCGTGGTCCTTTCGCGATGCCAGGTCACGGTCAAGAGCGTTAAATGTGTTGCACATCAAATCCGGCAGCGTTAACACCGGACTGAGCCGAGCTGAAGTCGCGCCGTCGCTCGGAACCCGGTGCCACGGTGCTTACGCCCATATACGGTACTGAGGGTTCACACGAGAACGTTTAAAAACGTTTTTTCTTGTTTTATTCAAAGCAACATATAAGTGTCCTAAAATAATGCTCCTTCAGTATGGGGTCTGCATGTCCTCCCTGTGCCTGCGTCCCAAAATCATTCCACATTCCAAAGACATGTAAGACTGGAAATTCGGAGATACCAAATTGGTCCCAACTAATTAATTAACAAATGTTAACCGACATTTGGAGCGGCATGGTGGCGTAGTGCCCCCCCCCCCCCCCCAGCATAGGTCTGAGTGAAAGATAATGTGATGAACACTATTATTTGTAACTGTTTTTACCTAAATGAATTCAACTAGAAATCCATGCGGTTGCCATGCGGTTGCCATGTGGTCGCCATGTGCTCGCCTTTATAGATTAAATATTTGCAAAAGTTACGGATCGCAACGACGCTCGAAAATATAATTTATTATATTTATTATATAAAATTTCCGCTGAATTAAAAAAAAAAAAAAAAAAGTCAGTGATGCTGTTGCCATGCCGTCGCCATGCGGTTACCATGTGATTGCCATGCTGTTGTGATTATAAATTAAATATTTGCTAAGGTTATGGATAACAATGATGTTCGAAAATATAATTGAAATATCCACTGCCTTTAAAGGAGTCAGCGAGACAGTTTAGCAGGCCGTCACCAGGCGGTTACCATTATAAATTAAATATTTGCTCAAGTTATTTATAACGACGACGCTCGAAAATATAATTTATATTTCTGCTGCGTTTAAAAAAAAGTCAGACAGTTTACCATGCCGTCGCCATGCGGTTGCCATGCTGACACCATACGGTCGCCATTACAAATGAGATATTTGCTAAATCAGTGAATTTACCACGCCGTTGCCTTGCGGTTGCCATGTGGTTGCCATGCGGTTGCCATGCCGTTGCCATTACAAATGACATATTAGCTAAATTTATGGATGAACGATGATGCTCAAAAATATAATTTAAATATCCGCTGCCTTTAAAGGAGTCAGCGAGACAGTTTAGCATATCGTCACCAGGCGGCGACCATTATAAACTAAATATTATTCATTTATTCATTCAATATCTCCCACTTATCCTCTATTAGGGTCACGGTGGGGTTACCCATGCCCATCCAGGGGAGAACGTCTCGGGCGCTGGGCAGATAGACCCAGGACAGGGCGCCAATCCATCGCTGGGCACACACTCACTCACACAGACACACTCTATAGGGGGCAATTTTGAGAATTCAATTAACTTGACCCATGTTTTTGGACTGTGGGAGGAAACCGGAGAACCCGGAGGAAACCCACGCAGACACGGGGAGAACATGGAAACTCCACCCAGATGGGGATTCGAACCGGGAATCCCTAGCGCTGAGAGGCGAACGCGCTGACCACTAAGCCACCGTGCCGCACTAAATATTATGATATAAAATCAAAAAATATAAATAAAAACCGGCTGCATCTCAAGGAGTCAGCGAGACAAGTAACAAGTGTTTAATAAGTCAGCGTCTCCGAAGTCCTCGGACTTCATACATCACTGATGGATATTTAAATATGTTAATGAGTAATCAGGGCTGCACATCAGGAGTCCGTCAGGAGAGTTCTTCAAGCCTGACCAGAGATCCTGTCCTTGACTAAACGCCACATAATGAATCAGATCGTTACCCGCAGCTCGGGTTTCATCACGGCGTCAGAAAACAAAACGAAAACGCAACGCACCGTCCAGATACCAGATACGAAGACACCCACGAGGAAGCATGGAACCTGCGACGGCAGTCGGTCGTTCAACTGGTTACAGCTTCATACTGTTAGCTGGACGTCTGAGTGTGGAGAACGTACCAAACCGCCAACATACACGCTGCAAAGTCATTTTAGGCCACGGTTTCATGGGGGCGGAACGTCAAGCCCATGGGCATGTCGTATGCTTCCAACAGTTTGGGGAAGGCCTTTTCTTCATTTCTGGAACAGCCAAATTGGACCGTGGTGTTTAAAACCAGCTGCATATCGGGGTGAATTTTTATTTTATTCATTCATTCATTCATTATCTGCCGCTTTATCCTCTATTAGGGTCGTGGTGGGGTTCCCCATGCCCATCCAGGGGAGAACGTCTCGGGCGCTGGGCAGATAGACCCAGGACAGGGCGCCAACCAAACCGCCAACATACACGCTGCAAAGTCATTTTAGTCCCAGCTAAACCTCTCCACAACCTCGGGACAACCAATTTCGGTCCGTATCCATGGTTTCATCACCGACCCCCATCTTAAACTCTCTGATCAGGTGACTCCAACACTCTGTCTGTAGAACGTCAGGAACATCAGGCCTTTCTTGACCGTACTTGCACCTCCGCTGTTAGTCCAAACCCTCAGCCGGTCTCCCAGCTCGCACCATCAGAACCTCGACAGCTGATTTAAATCTCATGTTCAACCACCCAAGTGGTTCTCCTCTCTCTCCATTACATTTACATTGGGTCATTTATTGGACGCTTTTATCCAAAGCGACTTACGAGGTGAGCACAGGGTTAATCACAGCGCCCCCTGGAGCAATGAGGGTTAAGGGTCTTGCTCAAGGACCCACACTGGTAACTTCAGTGGACCTGGGATTTGAACCCCCAACCTTCAGATTGATAACCCAACACCCTAAACACTGAGCTACCACACCACTGGCTCCCTGTAGCTGCTGCATTCAGTACAAGACACTGACTCTGACCTCGGGACAACCTTTGGATCTGGCCCCTCGTACCTTCACTCTATATTTTCAAAAAACACTCAGACTTGTTCACGATGTTCTAGTGATGATTGTCGCCTAGTGATTCCACCTGACCGTAGTGCTAATTCCCACTCCACGGCGTTCACCAATGCAAAATGGTGGAACCGTCTTCCCAACTCTGTCTGCAAATCACATGGCATCTTTAAGAAACAACTGAAAACACATCTCTGATATAAACACCTGATCTAAAAAATAATAACAATAATAGATAAATAACAATAAAAAAGGGGGAGGATAGGATAACGATCATTCATTCATTCCTTCATTCATTATCCCCCGCTTTATCCTCTATTAGGGTCGCGGTGGGGTTCCCCATGCCCATCCAGGGGAGAACGTTTGGGGCACTGGGCAGATACACCCAGGACAGGGCGCCAATCTACCGCTGGGCACACACTCTATATGGGGCAATTTTGAGAATTCAATTGACTTGATCCATGTTTTTGAGCTGTGGGAGGAAACCGGAGAACCCGGAGGAAACCCACGCGGACACGGAGAGAACATGGAAACTCCACCCAGATGGGGATTCGAACCGGGAATCCGTAGCGCTGAGAGGAGAACATGCTAAACCACTAAGCCACCGTGCCGCCTTATAACAATAATAAATATTCATTCATTATCTTCCGCTTATCCTCTATTAGGGTCGCGGTGGGGTTCCCCATGCCCATCCAGGGCAGAACATCTTGGGCGCTGGGCAGATACACACAGGACAGGGCGCCAATCCATCGCTGGACACACTCACACACACACACTCTATATGGGGCAATTTTGAGAATTCAATTAACTTGATCCATGTTTTTGGACTGTGGGAGGAAACCGGAGAACCCGGAGGAAACACACGCAGACACGGGGAGAACATGGAAACTCCACCCAGATGGGGATTCAAACCGGGAATCCCTAGTGCTGAGAGGAGAACATGCTAAACCACTAAGCCACCGTGCCGCCAGGATAACGATCAGGTTTGATAATTCTACGGAGTAGCTGGATCTTCCTTAATTACTTGGGGTGTTCCCTCATTTGTAAGTCACTTTGGATAACTTGACTAAATGTAAAGTACATGGTTCCTGCAGCGGCACGGTGGCTTAGTGGTTTAGCATGTTCTCCTCTCAGCACTAGGGATTCCCGGTTCGAATCCCCATCTGGGTGGAGTTTCCATGTTCTCCCCGTGTCTGCGTGGGTTTCCTCCGGGTTCTCCGGTTTCCTCCCACAGTCCAAAAACATGGATCAAGTTAATTGAGTTCTCCAAATTGCCCCATATAGAGTGTGTGTGTGTGAGTGAGTGAGTGTGTGCCCAGCGATGGATTGGCACCCTGTGCTGGGTCTATCTGCCCAGCGCCCGAGACGTTCTCCCCTGGATGGGCATGGGGAACCCCACCGCGACCCTAATAGAGGATAAGCGGAAGATAATGAATGAATGGTTCCTGCAGACTAATTAGAAGTTCTAGGTTTCTGTCTAACGAGGAGTGTCATGCCATTAAGGTCGGGTGTCCACATACTCATCACACAGTATGAAGAGAAACTAGGACACCCGTGTCCTCTCCTGCCCAAAACAAAAACAGACCACAGGTACGGGTCGGTGTGTAACACCAAACACGAAAACACGGCTGGTGTAAATACCTGAAGATTCGGAGGCAGGGTGGTATTTCCTGTTTGGTGTCGTTTATTGATCATTGTGTAACGTACACGACAATAAAACAGGTAGTTCTGGTCTTAAAATCTGATTGGCTGAGCCGCTGGTCCAGCCGTGACATCATCAACGACGACGACGACACCACACCTCGTGTCGATGCGTGATGTTTCCATGTCCTCCCCGTGTCTGTGTTGGGTTTCCTCCGGGTTCTCCGGTTTCCTCCCACAGTCCAAAAAAACATGGATCAAGGGCAATTGAGTTCTCCAAATTGCCCCATATAGAGTGTGTCTGTGTGAGTGAGTGCGTGTCCAGCGATAGATTGGTGTCCTGTCTTGGGTGTATCTGCCCAGCGCCCGAAACTTTCTCCCCTGGATGGGCATGAGGTTCGAATCCCAATCTGGGTGGAGTCTCCATGTCCTCCCCGGGTCCGTGTGGGTTTCCTCCGGGTTCTCCGGTTTCCTCCCACAGTCCACAAACATGGATCAAGGTCAACTAAATGCTCCAAATTGCCCCATATAGAGTGTGTCTGTGTGAGTGAGTGTGTGCCCAGCGATGGATTGACGCCCTGTCCTGGGTGTATCTACCCCCACCCCACCCCTCCCCCCCGCAACCCCAGTAGAAGATAAAGTGGAAGATAATTACTCTTTATAATTAATTTTTCGGTGAGGAGTCAATACTGAAAACCAAACCCTTAATGAAGGAGCACGGGGTGAAGAAACTTCCCCCAAAACTCCAACTGCAATAAAAAATTTAAAATCACGTCACAAAAAAAGTTCCCGCCTCAGAATAAAACCCGAAAAAGCAGCGACGTCAGAAAAAAAAATGTTATCTGAAATACAAATCAAAAGTCAAGAAGTGAAACTGAAGCCAAAAAAAAAAAAAAAAACCCTAAAGCTTTTTTTTTTTAGAGGAATGACTCAGGAGAGGGACGTCCATGTGACCCGGCTCTGCACTGATCGGGGAACATCCATCCCTCCATCCATCCATTATCTTCTGCTTTATCCTCTATTAGGTTCGGGGGGGGGGGGGTTCCCCATGCCCATCCAGGGGAGAACGTTTCGGGCGCTGGGCAGATACACCCAGGACAGGGCACCAATCTATCACTGAACACACACTCACTCACACAGACACACACTATATGGGGCAATTTGGAGAACTCATTTGACCTTGATCCATGTTTTTAGACTGTGGGAGGAAACCAGAGAACCCGGAGGAAACCAACGCAGACACGGGGAGAACATGGAAACTCCACCCAGATTGGGATTCGAACCGGGAATCCCTAGTGCTGAGAGGAGAACATGCTAAACCACTAAGACACTGCGCCACCCTGGCTTTAAATCATCTTCCAAATAAATACCCAGAATCCTCTGGGTTATACCGAGTTTACACCTTCGACCTCACAGCTTGACCTTAGGGCGTGTCGGTGTGGCTGTGCCATCACTACCCTCACACAGACACACTATATGGGGCAATTCGGAGCATTCAATTCACCTTGAACCCATGTTTTTTTGAACTGTGGGAGGAAACCCAATCAGGATAACATGCAAACTCCATCCAGATCGGGATTCGAACCGGGACCCCCAGCGCTGAGAGGAGAACATGCTAAACCACTACGCCGCCCAAGCCACATTTTAATCCTCTTCATTGCTCTTTTAAACTCCAGGTGGCGCTCCGACTTTGGTTTCTCCACGTTCCTCTGAAAGTACAGCGACACCTACAGGTGCTCCATACACGCAATGCTTTAAGACGCTCTGCAGCTATGACAGCTTTAACCACCAGGGGAGCATTTTGAGAGGTCCGACACTCACTGTCCGACTCTCAGTCCACATTCCGATTCATGCCAGTGGTGTTGAGGTCGGGAGCTTTGTATGGGGCAGTCAAGCCTTCACACACACACACACACACACACACACACACACACACACACACACACACACACACACACACACACACCAAAAAATAAATTATTTAAAAAAATTAATAAATGAATAAAATAAAATAAAAATGGGCGGCACGGTGGCTTAGTGGTTTAGCATGTTCTCCTCTCAGCACTAGGGATTCCCGGTTCGAATCCCCATCTGGGTGGAGTTCCCATGTTCTCCCCGTGTCTGCGTGGGTTTCCTCCGGGTTCTCCGGTTTCCTCCCACAGTCCAAAAACATGGAACAAGTTAATTGAATTCTCAAAATTGCCCCATATATAGTGTGTGTGTGAGTGAGTGTGTGTCCAGCGATGGATTGGCGCCCTGTCCTGAGTGTATCTGCCCAGTGCCCGAGACGTTCTTCCCTGGATGGGCATGGGGAACCCCACCGCGACCCTAATAGAGGATAAGCGGGAGATAATGAATGAATGAATGAATAAAATAAAAATTCACCCCGATATGCAGCTGGTTTTAAACACCACGGTCCAATTTGGCTGTTTCAGAAATGAAGAAAAGGCCTTCCCCAAACTGTTGGAAGCATACGACATGCCCATGGGCTTGACGTTCCGCCCCCTGAAACCGCGGCCTTCGATGATCAAGAGCTGGGTTCTTTATTTTTGTCCGTGCAGCGTATTCTATTCTAAGTGTTTTTTTGAAAGCTGGTCAGAAACCGATGCACCACACCGCCTCCTAAATCTAATATTACAGCATGACATCTTAATAACATTATATATAATCACATCAGCAGGGTATGTAGACTCCAAAACACATGCACATACCCACACCGGCCACTTTATTAGGTTCACCTGCTTCGTTACAACTCGCACTGTCCATTGACCCCCCACAGGGCAGATATTAGGGTGGTGGATGATTCGGAGTGTTGCCGTGACACTGACATGGTGGTGCATATTTGTGTCTATTTACCCTCCACCGCATTATAGGATGGAGAACACAGGCTCACTGTCTCTGACTCGACAGCCAAAAGGTGGCGCAGTAGGGTGTAGCAGAGAGTGGATACAGGGTTTAAACTCCAGCCGCACCAACACAACGGCACCACCATGTCAGGCTCACTGCAGCACTGAGAATCATCCACCACCCGAGTAATTGCTGCATTGTGGGGGTCCCAAGATTTTGGGGTGTGCTGATCGCAAATGTCCAAACAGCACAAGGACACGCATTTTCATAAAAGGTCTGACTCACAATCGGCATTCCGATTCATCCCGAAGATGTTCGACAGCGTGCATATAGGAAGGGTGGTGGGTGGTGGGTGGTGGTGCTGGTGGTTATGGTGTGTTTGGGGTGTCGGGAACCCGTCAAAAGCTCCAACAATTCACCCCGTTAAACCCTCTGTATGCTGAGCAGAGTCACCAAACGGAGGAGGACATCGAGTTCCGCGATCTCGAGCCGAATGGAGGGGAGGTTTTCAGGACACTCGCCCAGAGGTCCGGTCCCCAGTCCCCAACCCCCTGTCCTGGGTGCATCTGGCCCCTCTTGGGGTGTGCTGATTGCAGATCTAGGTCAAAACCGCACAAGGACACTCCTATTCCTAAAGGCTGACTCACAATTGGCATTCCGATTCATCCCGAAGATCTTCAGCAGGGTGCATATAGGAAAAGGGCTGATGACGGGTGGTGATGGTGGCGTTTTGGAGTGTCAGGAACCCGTCCAGCTCCATTTCCAACCCGTACTATAACACAGGACCGAGGACAGACCCGAAAAACAGAAGGGGTGTCCACTAGGGGTGCTGAAAAAAAATTTTGATTCTTTAAAGGATTGCGATTCCTAGTCCTGGCGATTCTGAATCGATTCAAATTGCCCAAAAATCATTCATTCATTATCTTCCACTTTCGGGGGGGGGGGGGGGTCCCATGTTCATCCAGGGGAGAACGTTTCGGGCGCTGGGCAGATACACCCAGGACAGGAAGCCAATCCATCGCTGGGCACACACTCATTCACATAGACACACTTTATATGGGGCAATTTGGAGAATTCAATTGACTTTGATCCATGTTTTTGGACTGTGGAAGGAAACCGGAAAAACCCGGAGGAAACCCACTCGGACATAGGGAGGACATACACACTCCACCCAGATTGGGGATTCGAACCGGGAATCCCTAGCACTAAAAGGCCTACGTGCTAAACACTAAGCCAGAATTATTTGTTTATTGATAGATGTTTTTATGTAAGAAAAAGCCAGGCAGCTAAATTTAAAATCGTTTCAGAATCGAATCGCTATTTCGAATCGAATGTTGACCTCAGAATTCGAAATCGAATTGTCCGACACCGAGAGATTCGCAGCCCTACTGTCCACATACTTTGTAGTGACGACAGCGTGTCCATGGTTCTCCAAATAAATCAGACCCCACGCAAGAACCTGTAAAAGATCTGAACCCTAAATAAATACAGCAAACACAACCAACAGCCTCAAACCATGGGAGGAAACCGGAGAACCCGGAGGAAACCCACGCAGACGTGGGGAGAACATGGAAACTCCACCCAGATGGGGATTCGAACCGGGAATCCCTAGCGCTGAGAGGCACTATTGTTGAACGTATTGTTTGAAATAAACGTTCTGTTTGTTCATCTCGTCACTCACATCATTTAAACTAAATATAAAATCGTTTTAGAATCGAATCGCTATTTCAAATCGAATGTTGACCTCAGAATTCGAAATCGAATCGTCCGACACCGAGAGATTCGCAGCCGTACTGTCCACATACTTTGTAGTGACGTGGATCGACAGCGTGTCCGTGGCTCTCCAAATAAATCAGACCCCACGCAAGAACCTGTAAAAGATCCGAACCCTAAATAAATACAGCAAACACCACCAACAGCCCCAAAACCAAAAGTATGAGGGCAGCCCATCTCACGCAGCATCCTGCAA
>JAFMOD010000345.1:89653-103069 GCA_019802435.1 Corydoras maculifer
CCAAAAACATGGATCAAGTTAATTGAAGTCTCCAAATTGCCCCATATAAAGTGTGTGTGTGTGTGTGTGTGAGTGAGTGTGTGCCCAGCGATGGATTGGCGTCCTGTCCTGGGTCTATCTGCCCAGCGCCCGAGACGTTCTCCCCTGGATGGGCATGGGGAACCCCACCGCGACCTTAATAGAGGATAAGCGGGAATGAATGAATGAATGAATGAATAATATATATATATAGGCACAGTGGCTTAGTACTTTAACATGTTCTCCTCTCAGCACTAGGGATTCCTGGTTCAAATCCCAATCTGGGTGGAGTGTCCATGTTCCCCCGTGTCCGCGTGGGTTTCCTCCTGGTTCTCCGGTTTCTCCCACAGTCCAAAAACATGGATCGAGGTCAATTGAAGTCCCATATAGAGTGTGTCTGTTTGAGTGAGTGTGTGTCCAGTAATAGACAGGCGTCCTGTCCTGTGTGTATCTGCCCAGCGCCCGAGACGTTCTCCCCTGGATGGGCATGGGGAACCCCCCCACGACCCTAATAGAGGATGAAGCAGAAGGTAATGGATGGATATATATGAATAAAAGTATTGGGACACCTTCACATTACCCTGGATGCTTTTAGGTCTCATTGAGGTCAGGGCTCTGTGTGGGTCATCCAAGGTCCTCTACACTAAACTCACCCACCCACCCAACCAACTGGCCATTTCCCAAAGAGTTCCCTCTAAGTTAGAGGCGGACAGTTAGTTGATCGACTTCATACACCTTGACTTCAGTTCGGTGATTAAAAAGTGTGTCCCAAATCTTTTGTCCATATAGTGTACAAAGTCCTCCGGTCATGAGGAACATCAAACGTGGTGTGTGGTAGCTCAGTGATTAGAATGTTGGGTCATTAATCTGCACCATGCTGGGTCCTAGAGTCCATCAATATGGCCAACGTGGGCCCTTCAGCCAGGCCCTTAACTCTCAATGCATCAAACATCAAGTTTGGATAGTTGGAAGTCACTTTAAATTTGAAATTGTCAGCAAAAAGACCTCATGTGATGTAAAAAAGCCAAATGTACATCTTCTCATGCAGTTGTATGAAATCAAATAAGCATTTTGGGCTTCCAATATAAACATTTGGTCCTTAAGCTGACATTTTTATCCAAAGCGACTGGAAAGTATCCCCACTTGGTTGGGGTCGGAACCCAAAAACAACTAACAAAACTAATCCAAAGCCACAGCGTCCCCTGAAGCAACGAGGGTCAAGGGTCTTGCTCAAGGAACCACATTGGTAACGTCAATGAAGCTGGTATTTGAAACCGCAACCTTGTCCACCACCGAATCCAGTTTAAAATATTACTAGTGAATTTCAGAACACGTTCGCCTCTCAGCTCTAGGGATTCCCGCTACGAATCCCCATCTGGGTGGAGTTTCCATGTTCTCCCCGTGTCCGTGTGGGTTTCCTCCGGGTTCTTCGGTTTCCTCTCACAGTCCAAAAACATGGATCAAGTCAATTGAATTCTTAATATTGCCCCATGTAGAGTGTGTCTGTGTGAGTGAGTGTGTGCCCAGCGATGGATTGGCGCCCTGTCCTGGGTCTATCTGCCCAGTGCCCGAGACGTTCTCCCCTGGATGGGCATGGGGAACCCCACCGCGACCCTAATAGAGGATAAAGCGGAAGATGAATGAATGAATGAATTTCAGAGCCTTATATGGTCTCGCCACATCTTATATTTCTGATTTAATTACACAATACAGTCCTGCTCGTACCCTCCGATCCGCTCGCTGTCCCTCCAGTCCGCCTGTCCACTATAGGGGCAAGAGCATTTAGCCTCTCTGCTCCATCTCTCTGGAACAACCTCCCTATCCAAATTCGCAACACTGACTGTCTATCAACCTTTAAATCCTGGCTCACAACCCACCTCTTTACAATCGCATATTCCTCATTTTCACTGCACATTTTTCTGTTCATTATTTTATGCGATAGTGAATTATTGTATTTAAATCTGTTTGTCTGATTTTATTTTATTTTATCCCCTTTTATATTGTGTCCCTTTTAACTTTGTTGTAAGGTGTCCTTGTGTGCCCTGAAAGGTGCCATTTATAAATAAAATGCATTATAATTATTATTATTATTTATTCATTCATTATCTCCGCTTTATCCTCTATTAGGGTCGCGGGGGGGGTTCCCCATGCTCATCCAGGAGAGAACGTTTCGGGCGCTGGGCAGATAGACCCAGGACAGCGCGCCAATCTATCACAAGGCACACACTCACGCACACATACACACTCTAGATGGGGCAAATTGGAGAGTTTAATTGACTTGATCCATGTTTTTGGACTGTGGGAAGAAACCGGAGCACCCGGAGGAAACTCACGCAGACACGGGGAGAACAAGGAAACTCCACCCAGATGGGGATTCGAAACAGGAATCCCAAGCGGTGAGAGGCGAACGTGCTAAATCACTAAGCCACTGTGACACCCAGCATTATTATTATTATTATTATTATTATTATTAATAATAATAATAATAATTGATAGCCCCGCACCTTAACCACTGAACTACCGCACTCTCAATCCTCACACATTAACATTAAACAGAAAAAGAAAAAAAAACAAAAAACAAAAAACTTACCTTTAAAACTGTAAGTGGTTTTAAAACGTCGGTCGCGTGAAATTTTGGCCAATGTCCTATTAAATAAATAACACTCCAGAGGAGCTCCTGGTGGTGTTCCTCGGGGGGCAGTTGCAGAGTGAAGAGCGGGGTGGCAGTGAGATGCGCAGACCGACACCAGGACTTTAAAGTAGTAAGTACATCCCCCCATCGTGGCCTCTACAAACAACCACGGACAGCAAAGTAATTACAAACAGTTTACCAGCACCTCCCCCCCCTCGCTGTCCAGACGGGACGGTCAGCTCACTTACTGAGCATGTATGCTGGGGAGGGTCCAAAAAAGGAATGTGTGCTGCAGATGCTCCCGGGTCTCGGTGATGTATACTGAGAGTCACTTATATTGCTGCTGAAGTATGTAAATAATGCAATATCTATACGGTATCTATACTATATTTATATGCTTATATTTTTATATACGTATATGTGTACATAACGACCTATAATTTTATTTGTGTATATCTCACTTATTTGTATATATGTACATTTATATGCTATATCCACATTATTATATGTAACCTTACATATATATATATATATATATATATATATATATATATATATATATGTTCATTCATTCATCCATCATCTTCTGCTTTATCCTCTATTAGGGTCACGGGGGGGGGGGGTGTCCCCATGCCCATCCAGTGGACAATGTTTCGGGCGCTGGGCGATTACACCCAGGAGAGGGCGCCAATCTATCGCTGGGCACACACTCACACACACACTCTATATGGGGCAATTTGGAGAACTCAATTGACTTAATCCATGTTTTTGGACTGTGAGAGGAAACCGGAGAACCCGGAGGAAACCCACGCAGACACGGGGAGAACATGGAAACTCCACCCAGATGGGGATTCGAACCGGGAATCCCTAGTGCTGAGAGGAGAACATGCTAAACCACTAAGCCACCATGCCACCCTATAAATATATATATACATAAATAATATACATAAATAACATATATATATATATATATATATATATATATATTAGTGATTAGCACGTTTTCTTCGCTAGAGACTTAGGTTCCATGTTCTCCCTGTGGGTTTCTTCCCACAGTCCAAAAATATGGATTCAAGGTGAATTAGATGCTCTTACTTGCCTCATATAACGTGTGTGTGTGTGTGTGTGTGTGTGTGTATGTTTAATGATGGACTGAAACCCCTCACGACCTCACGATAATTACCGAATGAAATCATTTTAATTGTCCTGTATATCGTCTTGTATTTATTGTAATTCTTGTTTTGCACTCATGCACCTCCGTGTTGGGCTGTGTAGTTGCTAAAAGCAGTGCCCTACACGAAAACACAATACAAGAGACTCAGGTTCAATCCCAATCAGGGTGGAGTTTCCATGTTGTCCCCGTGGGTTTCCTCCGGGTTCCTCCCACAGCCCAAAAAACAAGGATTCAGGGTAAATCTAATGCTCTAAATTGCCCCATATAGAGTGTGTCTGTGTGTGTGAGAGTGTGTCCAGTGATAGATTGGCGTCCTGTCCTGGGTGTATCTGCCCAGCGCCCGAAACGTTGTCCCCTGGATGGGCAGGGGGAACCCCCCCTACTCCCAATGACCCTCAAGAGAATTAAGAAGAAGATAATGGATGGGTGGCACGGCGGCTTGATGGTTTAGCATGTTCTCCTCTCAGCGCTAGGGACTCCCGGTTCGAATCCCAATCTGGCTGGAGTTTGCATGTTCTCCCCGGTTCCGCGTGGGTTTCCTCCGGGTTCTCCGGTTTCCTTCCGCAGTCCAAAAAAACAAGTGAAGTGCACAAACACAAACCCGCGGCTTTTCGATGACGTCGCCTGATGGCACTGCAAACAAACACCCGAGACTTCTTCGTGGATGTATCCACGCTTTTTTTTTTTTTTTTTTTTCTTCAACGCGCATGCGTATCGCACTCCACGTGGTTACCTCCTATTTATCCAACCCGCATTCCGAACACGTTATAGCTGATTGGTTGGGATTAACTACATCGCGAGCGCAATCCAGACGCGTTAGCCAATCGTGAGCTGGAAACGAATGAAAGGAGCGAATCGTGGACGTGAGGGCGGGGCTTGGCGGAGTACGGGTGGAGAGAGCGGTCTGGTCTCGCGACGTGCTTTCCAAACGCGTGGCGTCGTTAACTAAAGAATATGAGCGAAAAAAAACAAGTTAGTTTAGAAAATTCAAACAAAAGTCTAAGGTTTTAAACACCGAGTGCGATTTATTATCTATAAATATGGGAAAGCAAAGGGTAAGCGGCTCTCTATATAGAAATCTATGCAAAGCTAATTGTTACTAATCGAACACGTGATTTAAAACGTCATTTTATTTTATTTGTTCTGTATGTTTATTTTATTAATAATAATAATAAGCGTAATTAAGTGCTTGATTGTAATCGTGTGTATAGACCAAGAACCAGAAGAAATGTCGCCTGGCGGCCAGCCGCGTGGCCGAGGAGGCGTACGCCACCGTGCCGCACTCCTTCGTCTTTCATCGGGGCAACATCGGGAAGAACGTCGGGCAGCTGGTTTTGGACATGCGGCGCGTCATGGAGCCGTTTACAGCTCTGTCTCTGAAGGTACATTATGTTCCATCCATCCATCATCTACGCTTTATCTACTAGGGTTGGGAGGGGGTGCAATTTATCACTGGACACACACTCACTCGCACAGACACACTCTATATGGGGCAATTTGGAGAAATCTATTGACCTTGATCCATGGTTTAAACTGTGGAAGGAAACTGCAGAACCCGGAGGAAACCCATGCGGACACGGGGAGAACATGCAAACTCCCCCCAGGTTGGGATTAGAACCAGGAATCCCTAGCGCTGAGAGGAGAACATGCTAAACCACTAAGACCCTGTGCCACCCCATATATATAATAATAATGAAAATATATCCATCTATTATCTTCCGCTTTATCCTCTATTAGGGTCGTGGGGGGGCAGAGAGGGTGGTTACCCATGCCCATCCAGGGGAGAATGTTTTGGGCGCTGGGCAGATACACCCAGGACAGGGCGCCAATCTATCGCTGGACTTACACACACACACTATATGGGGCAATTTTGTAGAATTCAATTGACTTGAACCGTGTTTTTCGGACTGTGGGTGGAAACCGGAGAACACGGAGGAAACCCACACGGACACGGGGAGGACATGCAAACCCCCCCAGTTTGGGATTCGAACCGGGAATCCCTAGTGCTGAGAGGAGAACATGCTAAACCATTAACCCTCTGATGCATCCTAGTAATAATAATAAGCGTGACAAACTGTACTGTAGTTAAATTAATAAAAGTAAAACAGTGACATAAAAAAATAAATAAATAAAAGTGACATAGAATTAAAATAGAAATATGCAACTAAAAAAGTTTAGTGGCATAAAGATTTATAAACACTTACATTATTGTGACCTGAGATCGACGGTTACCAATGGACAGGTCATGTGATCTTCCAGATGGGTTGCCATCTTCATGGATAAACCATCTTCAGCAAACAGCATGGAGAGAAACAGCATCAGGCTTAGGGACATAACACACGATTCCCCTAAATGGCAACCCACCCAACCCCCAAACGACCAAACACACACAACATACTGTACAACAATCCCTGCGACCCCCATTCCCCCAAACAGAACATGAACATTGATAAAAGCATAAAAAATAGAACACATATAACCCTGGTGCAAGGCATGCTGGGAAGTGATAATAATAATAATATTATTAATAATAATAATAATAATGATTGTGGGCGGCACGGTGGCTTAGTGGTTAGCACATTCGCCTCTCAGTGCTAGGGATTCCCGGTTCGAATCCCCATCTGGGTGGAGTTTCCATGTTCTCCCCGTGTCTGCGTGGGTTTCCTCCGGGTTCTCCGGTTTCCTCCCACAGTCCAAAAACATGGATCAAGTTAATTGAATTCTCAAAATTGCCCCATATAGAGTGTGTGTGTGTGAGTGAGTGTGTGCCCAGCGATGGATTGGCGCCCTGTCCTGGATGTATCTGCCCAGCGCCTGAGACGTTCTCCCCTGGATGGGCATGGGGAACCCCACCGCGACCCTAATAGAGGATAAAGCGGCAGATAATGAATGAATGAATAATGATTGTTGCTCCATTGACCCGCCCACTTTTATAAGCGGTTAGAATATAACATGCATTTAAATGAGACGTGATGGAAGCACGGGGGCGTGGCCGCGCACCGGTTTTGGGAATGGAGAGAGAGAGAGAGAGATGGGGGAGAGCAGAGGTCAGTCACCATATTGACGTATTGGGCACGCCCAAAATATTGTAATGTACTCTGATATTGTTTGTAGACTTTGTTCAGTTTCTCAAATTATATCCTTAATGATGGTTTGTTCTGCAGGTTGGAAAGAAGAACGTCTTAAAAGACTTTGTCACGGTGGCGGGACCGCTGGGGGTCACACACTTTATGGTCTTCACCAAAACGTTGAGCAGTGTGAATCTGGTGAGTGGACACGCTTCAGTTTCAATTAAAAGTCTTAAGAAATCTGTAAACAAGACATTTTCTTTTACTGCCAATAACCACACAACAAAGTCCTGGGTTTCATTCTGAGGCATGGAGGACAAAGTCCTTTGGCTGTGTAATTGGTATGTTCTCCCTGTCCGTATGGGGTTTCCGACCACGGTCTGAAGACGCGTGGAATAGTGGTGTGCTGAGAGTAGATACGGGATTTAAAAACTCCAGCAGCACTGCTGTATCTGATCCATTAGTGCCACCCAAATAATACCCGCTTTATGAGGGTTCTCCTCCTGACCAGTAGAGTACCGGCTAAAGGGGGCTCACTGTAGAGAAACAGAGGGACTACAGTCTTCTATTGCACGTCCTCCCCCTTGTAAAGCGTCCTTGGGTTCTTGAAAGGCACTACGTAAATTTATTATTATTATTGTTAGCAGCACGGGTGTATCTCTATGTTGGCACCAAGTGTAGGTGATTCGAAACATCGATACAACAAAAAATTCAGCCTAAATTTAGGTAAAACGTTGATGTTGCGACCTTAAAATGACCTTTGTAATAGGATGGACGTGACGCACCAGTGAAACGTCGTGACTTCGGACGCAGCTTGTGATTGTTTTTTGTTTCTGATTCTTATAATCCGCCGTTCTGTCAGAACCATCACTTATAATCACATTTCTTCTCTCTTCCCACAGAGAATCGCGCGACTTCCTAAAGGCCCCACGGTTCATTTCCGAGTCCTCAAGGTACGACCGGCTTCATCCGTTGGTCCGCCGGTCGGGTCGAGATCCACGTGATGACCTTGCGCTGTGTTGATTTGTGAATGATGTCCCTCATTTTAAAGTAAACGCACTGATGTGTCTTTGCAGTACTCCCTCATCAAAGACGTGGTCTCGTCGCTGAAGAGGCACCGCATGCACCAGCAGCAGTTCACGCATCACCCGCTACTGGTGCTGAACAACTTCGGCTTGATGGGCATGCATATAAAACTGATGGCTACCATGTTCCAGAACATGTTCCCCACCATCAACGTACATAAGGTAAAAATAAATAAATGAAAACTAGTTAGTGGTGGTGTCATTTTGCGGATGTTTCAATCGGGGCGAGGGAAACACAGGGTCAGCTGTAATACAGGACTCCTGGAGCAATGAGGGCCCACACTGGCCATTTTGGTGAAGCCAACCTTCAGACAGGACGGCAAACCCCCTCTGACTGCTGGGCTACCACGATCCCAGTAGATATTTGGGCGGGTGCCGTAGATGTGGTGCACCACCTAAACGTCCTGGGTGCAAAATGAGGACGAGTTCTGGCCATGTAGTGAGCAGGGATGAGACATCCATCCATCATCTTCTGCATTATCTTCTACTAGGGGAGAGAGTTTGGGGCGCTGGGCAGATCGCCAATCTATCACTGGGCACACAGACACACACTCTAAATGGGGCAATTTGGAGAATTCAATTGACCTTGATCCATGTTTTTGGACTGTGGGAGGAAACTGGAAAACCCAGAGGAAACCCACACGGACATGGGGAGAACATGGAAACTCCACCCAGATGGGGATTCGAACCGGGAATCCCTAGTGCTGAGAGGAGAACATGCTAAACCACTAAGCCACCCAGGGATGAGAATTAATCATTTTGACGATTAATCGCAATAAACAAAACATTACGTTAATTTAATCGTGAGTGCGCCTCAACGTCGTCACGACGACATTCGTAAGAAAGATGCGTATTATGCCGGGAGCCGGAACTTTAGACCAAGTGGCGCAACCTGCGTGGAGCGAAAATGGTTCCACTGGCACCATTTACTTTGATTTTGTAAACGATGATATGTATTTTAAGGGACATTATTATTTTTTTGGTTTACTAGATTTTCACATAGTTTATTGTTGTGTTTATATTTAGTAATATAAACACGTTGTCTTTTAGTTGTCTCTGCGTTGTCTATATTCTATAATGTAACTTAATTTTGTGCTTACATTTGGTAAATAAAATTTTAAGTTAAATGTTTTTTTTTTTTAATGACGCAAGAAACCACGTGTTACTGTGATGTTTGGATTCTTTTTTTTTTTTTAATTGTTGCGTGATCGTTATAAACAAATAATCGTGATAAATTTTTTATACAATAATTGTACCATCCATATCCGTAATTTTCTCAGTAACCTTAGACTTAATCCGTGAAGGTGGTAGATCATAGGTGTGGTGCTATCCTTCTAAACGTTAGGGTCCAGTGAAGTTAGCCGTGTGGGGCCCTTGAGCAAGGCCCCTAACCTTGATTGTTATGGTTTCACCGACCGACCATGTGTTCTGACCTTAACCATCAAGTTGAATATGATGAGTGTATAGTTTTATGAGGTCCTCTGTGATCTGACCTGTTCTCTGACTCCCTCGCTCCTATCCCGGTCATGCTGTCTCGTAGGTCACGCTGAATGACATCAAACGCTGCGTTCTGGTGAACTACATCGCAGAGACTCAGGAGGTCGAGTTCCGTCATTAGTAAGTTCCGCTCGCCCGCCGCATCGCGCCGCGTTCTGTGGCCGGTGCATATGATGAAAACTTTGAACATGACCTTCCTGTGAGTGTTTTCAAAGTAAACGCACTGATGCTCCTACCTGCCGAGACGAGGTTAGGGGGGCGAGACGCTGCGTCGGACTGACCTGTGGCTTTCTGCTGTTCCTGTAGCAGCCTGAAGGTGGTGCCGGTGGGCATGAGCAAAAGCGTCAAGAAGCTGATGCAGCAGAAATTCCCCAACATGGGGAACCTGGAGGACATCAGCGACCTGCTCATCAAGTAAGACACCACACGAAAGCTTCCCTTAGTTTATATTTATAATATTTGTAGATATTTACTTACATATTTTGAGAGAACCCTATTTTTTGAAGCCATTGGACATCCCAATCCCTCGTGTGTGTAAGTGTAACCAACATGGCAACTAAACAACATCAGCGATCTATAAATAAGTGTCCCCAAAACTGTTTTTATAAATATGCTTTATATAAAGAGTGGCTTCGATTCCCGCTGACACATGCATGGGTTATTTCTATGTGGAGTTTGCATGTTCTCCCTGTGCACCTCTGTTTACTCCGGGGGGGGGGGTCTCCTTCCACATTAAAAGACACTCTAATGGGTAGATAAGACACTCACTTGTTTTAGCCATAATGGTCCCAAGTCCAGGTAAAGAGGGGGGGGGCTGCATGAGGGTGGGCATCTGGTGTACTGGACCACCTCCGAAATGCACAGCTCCACTGCAGTGACCCCTAATAGAAACGGAGAAAGTAGACAAAGATAAATTGTTTTCTTTCAAGATTTCAAGAATTTTAATTAAAAATTTTAATTACATTTTTTTTTCAAGAATTTTATTATCATTATCACACGTGGTACATAAGACAAGAACGAAATTATGGACCACGGACCCTGATTACTCTAAATTAAAATTATAAAATGAGAAACATACAGTATGTAGATATGTGAAATAATAGAATATACAACTATAAATGTCACAGAATATTTTAACTATAAATATAATATGCAGCGATGGATTGGCACCCTGTCCTGGGTCTGTCTGCCCAGCGCCCGAGACGTTCTCCCCTGGATGGGCATGGGGAACCCCACCGCGACCCTAATAGAGGATAAGCGGGAGATAATGAATGAATGAATGAATATAATATGTATATACAGTATATAAAATAATTTATACATATATAAAATAATTTATTTATATATATATATATATATATATATATATATACACATACACTATATAAAATACATAAAAAGTAGTGTACATTAGATATACATACAAAATGCATATAAATATATATTTACTAATAATCATCTAATGCAGTTGATTTAGTGTGAAATAAACAATGTACAAAAAAAAAACCTTATAGCCTTTTTATGTTACAGCATTATAATTAGTTTGTGTGTATTTTTAGCAAATGTAAATAAGTGTTGGGTTTTTTTTTTCACTTACGATGCAAATGATGCTGCTTGTTAAATTGTTTGACTGCTCAGTGATTCCTCAAAGTAAACGCTCTGATGCATCGGACATGCCGCTCGCTCCCAAAGCCTCTGCAGAGTTTGAGTCCCACAGCAGCCCCTCTGCTATTTTTTTTCTGTTCTTTAAGAGGAGTGAACCTTTCTGAGAGCGAGGCCGAGCAGGACGACGAGCACAACATCACCGAGCTGCCTCAGGAGTTATCAGGCCGCGGGAACATGAAGGCGCAGCAGAGCGCCATCCGGCTGACTGAGGTGAGGGGGAAGAGGGGGCTCATCTGCACTCTGGGTTTATTTTAAAAAAATAAATAAATTTAAAAATATATATATATATATATATATATTTATTTATTTTTATTTTTTATTTTTTATTTATTAAGTGGTTAAAATGTTGCTTTCATGTGGCAGATCGGTCCCAGGTTGACCCTGCAGCTGGTGAAGGTCGTGGAGGGGATGGGAGAAGGGAGCGTGCTGTACCACTCTTTTGGTAGGTTTTATTACCTCCATGGGGAAACGGATGTGCATCACAGTGTAAACAAAAAAGGGGCGTGGCTTCACTGTGACAAGGGTATTAAGTTACAATAAGACAACGAAACCACTTGAGAAACCGAAATGTACCATCCATCCATTATCTTCCACTAAATCCTCCAATACGGTTGTGCTGGTCGGGGGGGCACCAATCCAACACTGGACACACAAACACAACCAAAAAATATATTTATTTTATATAAATTAATATTTATTAGCAGCCAATTTACCTTGAAACCATGGTTTTTGGACCGAGAGCCTGGAGAAATCACAGTGAGAACATGGAGACTCCACCCAGATTGGGATTCAAACCTAGATGGTGTTCAGATTGATTGGCGTGAGTTGGGCGGAGGGTTGGGCGGCTTGTTTTTGCTGATCAGACACTTTTAGCGGCGCGCGTCAGTGGAGGGATGATCTTGATCTCTTCTCTTTTCAAATGTCAGCTTTTTTTTTTTTTTTTTTTTTTTTTCTGATAAACAGATAAAATGTCTGACATCAAAGGTAACATCATATCTGATAGAACATCATCAACATCAAACAAAAAAGTGATAAATGTTTGTGGCGATGAAAACGGTAAGCAAACGTCTCACAGCGACTCTAAACCCGTGGTCCTGGACCTCCCTGAAGGACCTGGGCAGGACGTTTTTCCATGAACCCTGTGGGATGGGGTGGATTTTATTACCATTGTATCTCACGAGGGCGGCACGGTGGCTTAGTGGTTAGCACATTCGCCTCAGCGCTAGGGATTCCCGGTTCGAATCCCCATGTGGGTGGAGTTTCCATGTTCTCCCCGTGTCTGCGTGGGTTTCCTCCGGGTTCTCCGGTTTCCTCCCACAGTCCAAAAAAACATGGATCAAGTTAATTGAATTCTCAAAATTGCCCCATTTAGAGTGTGTCTGTGTGAGTGAGTGTGTGCCCAGCGATGGATTGGCGCCCTGTCCTGGGTCTATCTGCCCAGCGCCCGAGACGTTCTCCCCTGGATGGGCATGGGGAACCCCACCGCAACCCTAATAGAGGATAAGCGGGAGAGAATGAATGAATGAATGAATGTATCTCACGAGACATTACGAGAACAGTCCTGACATGCCTCGCAATTATAAAAATGAAAATATGAGAACGCCTAAAAGCACGAGATAAAATAAAAAGAATGTAATCTCAAACCAGACACTGCCATTAAATTATAAAAGTGTCCGAAATGGCGTTAACCCTGAAATAAATAAATAAATTACAGATACAAATCCCATGCTGTAGTAAATAAAAGGGCTTATTACCTCAAGCTGATAATTGGTGGTTCAAATGCTGCCACTGTGGGCCCCTGAGCAAGGCCCCCATTGTTTCAGGATGCTGCATCATGACTGACCCCGTGCTCTGACCTCACCTATTGCATTAAGACTTTGTTAGTCAAGCATATGCAAAAAGACCTCATGTGGTCAGCTTATTGAGTGGTGGACAGCCCTGTATACCTCACCCAGGAAGCAATTGGTGTTAGGGTCCTTGCCTAAGTGCACTTCAGCTGTAGTACTTGGTGGGAACGGGAATTGACCTTGAAGTTGAAAGACTGGAAATCGAACCAGGGAACTTTAGGTTGCAAGACTGGGAATCGAACCGGGGACCTTCAGGTTGCAAGACCGGGAATCGAACCGGGGACCTTCAGGTTGCAAGACCGGGAATCGAACCGGGGACCTTCAGGTTGCAAGACCGGGAATCGAACCGGGGACCTTCAGGTTGCAAGACCGGGAATCGAACCGGGGACCTTCAGGTTGCAAGACCGGGAATCGAACCGGGGACCTTCAG
>JAFMOD010000345.1:126332-187333 GCA_019802435.1 Corydoras maculifer
ATCTCTTTAGTTTAGGACAAATTTGAGGACGGGTTGAAGAGATTGTATTATTTTTTTTAATATTATAATAAATGCTTATGGTTTAAAGAGCTATATGAGCTGAGGACATGCTGATGATTAATTAAAAAAAACATATATAAATGTTGCCCAGCTATGGATTGGTGTTCTGTCCTGGGTCTATCTGCCCAGCGCCCGAGACGTTCTCCCCTGGATGGGCATGGGGAACCCCACCGCGACACTAATAGAGGATAAAGCGGGAGATAATAAATGAATTATATATAAATGTATGAGGGTGAAGGTATTCACATTATGTGCAGAATTAAATGAGACTTAGGGAAATTAAACTGCAGAACTGGGTTTAGAACATGCTGCATACAGCTGATGTTCAATTATCAACATGGAGATCAAAGAATTAATAATTTCTTAATGAATTAATATTAATTTCTTTATATTGTAATTATAAAAGCAACTAGGACATCTAATGAACGGGGGGGGGGGGGTTAGTATTCTTTTTACTCATTACTAGTGGTTTATAATGAAGTTAACTGTTTACACATCCTCCACCACCTCAGTGTCTGCGCATTTCGATTGATATCAGAAGAGATAAATATCAAACAGTTGTAGATTTAGGTAAAGTTTCCGAAAACAACATCTGCCATCGTTATGACTAAAAACCTACGCCTTTATTAAAAAAAAAATAAATAAAAATTATTTAAATTGTATGCGTCTTCCAAACCACATCCTGTTCTTCACCCATGAGTAAAAAACACAAGCTCATGATACAAAACCTCTCTATCAGGTCATCCGGCTGCGTAATCCCCGATACAAACAGTGATGCTAAACGCCACGTGTCAGAAAAATTAGAGAAGAACCACAAACATTAAAGAAATACAAAAGATCAACCGATGACGAGAAACTAGTGGCAATCTTACTTCAAACCATTTACCACATTACAGTGTAGTGGCATAGTGCACCTACAGTATTGTAGTATTTACGTCATTGGGCAATTAAAGTTTCAGTACGATGTACACTGCAAAAAAGAATCTATGTAAAAAAAAAAATAAGAAAAACAAAATTTTTTTAATATGAATCAAGTAAAATTATTTGCTAGTATAGTAAGTAAACTTATCGTGATAGGATTCATAGGTTCCCCATGCCCCTCCAGGGGAGAACATTTCGGGCGCTGGGCAGATACACCCAGGACAGGGCGGCATCACTGGGCACACACTCACTCACACAGACACACTCTATATGGGGCAATTTGGAGAACTCAATTGACCTTGATCCATCGTTTTGGACTGTGGGAGGAAACCCACGCGGACACAGGGAGAACATGGAAACTCCAGCCATCACGTTCGCCTCCACTCCCATTATTATTAATATTATTATTAGTAGTAGTTTTACAGTATTTCAGTCATTTGTCCTTTAAAAACCCGATATGGATGTGTGTTTGCAGGCGGTGCAGGATGGCTGGAAGCTCCTGTAACAGTACATTCAAAATGTACGTCCTGCCTCCCATTTTCGGCGTGGAGTTCACCGTGTCTCTGCTGGGAAACCTGATTGCTCTGTGGCTGCTGGTCACCAAAGAGAGGAGGAACTGGCACACCGGCGTGGTTTTCGCCTTCAACCTGGCTATCAGTGACATCCTCTACGTCCTGACCCTTCCTCTTTTGATGTCGAGGTACTCGGCAGACACCTGGAAATTTGGAACTGCGGTGTGCAAGCTGGAACGCTTCCTCTTCATCTGCAACCTGTACGTCAGCATCTACTTCATCATGTGCATCAGCGTGAATCGCTACCTGGCCATCGCTCATCCCTTCTTCACGCGCAACCGTGTGCGGCCGAAGCACGCCAAGGTGGTCAGTCTCCTGGTGTGGGTCTCCGTGGCCGTCATGTCGTCGCCCATTCTGTACTTCGCGGGCGTCAGCAATTCCACTTCGGTAACGGCCATGAGCAACAATTCCAAAATCAGATGCTCGCTGTTTTCAGACGAACTTCAGGAAAAGAAAAAATACTACAGGCTGTTCATGGCCGTCGTCGGCTGCTTCGTCCCCTTCGTCGTCACGTTCGCCTCCTACTTCGGGGTGATCTGGGTGGTCTTAAAAAATAAGAACATCACCTTGTTGGAGAAGAAAAAAGTGGCCCTCATCGTGTCCGTGGTGTGCGTGCTGTACGCCACGTCCTACGTCCCCTATCACATCCTGCAGATTTGGAACTTTCATCTGAAGGACTCAAAGCAGAAAAACTGTAAAGTGAACGACGCATATCAAATATCCAAGGCCCTGGCCTGTCTCAACATGTGCCTCCACCCCATCCTGTACGCGGCGGTGTTCGACAGCATCAGGACCGTGTGCTGCCGAAAAAGAGCGGAGGGATCACTTTAACCTGCCGACCCAACACAGCTGCCAGCACCCAGGTGGTCTTCACATCTCTGTTCTCATCCTGAAGCAAAACTGGCATTTTTAATATAAGGCTTAACTTTCATTATACAGTAGCGGTCAAAAGTTTGGACACGCCCCCTTATTGCTCCTTTGTCCTCCACTCACCATATAGATGGACTTTGTAGTTGGTCAGGAGCATCACAGAACAGGTATCATTTGGGTGGTGGATTGTTTATTGTCAGTTCTAAAGGGGGGTCTAGTGCAGCAGTGCTGCTGGAGTTTCATTTCTCCACCTCAGTCACACTGCTGGGATAGGAATAATGCCCCCACCCAATAACCCCTGCTCTGTGGTGGTACTATTGGGGTTCTGACCATTAGAGAATGGAGTATACAGAATGCACTGTAGAACACAAAAACCATAACATGGACAGTAAGTGAAGCAAAAAGGGGGCGTGTCCAAACTTTTGACCGGTACTGTATAAAAATGTAAGATATAATATAATCTTATTGCCATTTGTTTGCTGTCGCTCTTATGAATGTATAAATATTAGCAATTATTTACTGTATACTAAACCATTCAATCAAAGTTTTATTATCTGACAAGACGCAAGTGCAAAAAGGACTGACAAGTATCACACAGTGAGGTACCTCAGGGTGCGGCACGGTGGCTTAGTGGTTTAGCATGTTCTCCTCTCAGCACTGGGGATTCCCGGTTCGAATCCCCATCTGGGTGGAGTTTGCATGTTCTCCCCGTGTCCGCGTGGGTTTCCTCCAGGTTCTCCTGTTTTCTCCCACGTCCAAAAATATGGACCAAGGTCAATTGAGCTCTCCAAATTGCCCCATATAGAGTGTGTATGTGTGTGTGAGTGAGTGTGAGTGACCCAGTGATAGATTGCCCCCCTGTCCTGGGTGTATCTGCCCAGCGCCCAAAACTTTCTCCCCTGGATGGGCATGGGGGAACCCCCCCCCCCCAAGACCCTAGTAGAGGATAAAGCGGAAGATAATGGATGGATGGATGGAGGTACCTCGGCGTTTCATCACATTACCGAGCGATGTGTTCATCTGATGGTAAAGACCAAAAAGTTCAAAATGTCGTCGGATACCTCAAATCAAATGCACTTTACAAGTTCTGAGGGACGCATGGACAACAGGGGACGTGTCTAGTAGTGACGCCTAGCGTGTGGTGGGAGGGGCTTATTCGGTCCACATGGTGCGGTCAATAAAACATAGTCCATTGAATTGCCCTTAAACAAGAATGAAGCAACAATAAAACAATATCTTTTGTTTTGAATTGGGAAAATAGTGACCAGGGTTTACAAAGGGCGGACTAAAGAGAACAAGACGAACAATAAAAAACTAAAAGTGTGTGTGCCATTGGTTTAAACGCTAATTTCCAAGGTTCAGAGATGGCCCATAAATTTAGACGCATGTGACGGAAAAAAGACCTTTACATGTTTTTTTTATTAGTTGTATGAATGTTGTCATATTGTTTAATGGATGTTCATTTGAAGGTTAATGAAGGTATTTTTGTGTATAATAAATTTTCATGTTTTTTTTTGTAACATTTATAAGATTTTTTTGTTTGTTTACATCATGAAGGACTTTGTATTTCTTTTTTTTTTTTAAAGTGAATTTAAAAATAAAAAAATGAAATATTCTGTGAATATGTTAATAAAGATGTTTTATTTAGATGACATGAAGTAATTTATCAGACACAATTAATTTTTTTATCCAAAGCCACTTACAAATATTCCAACTTAGAGCAATGAGGGTTAACCTTTCTCAAGGTTACTTCAGTGGACTTGGGGTTTTAAACCCACAACCTTGGGATCGATTGCCCAATTTCCCAACCACTGAGCTACCGCACCCCTGTGTAGCTGGTTTGATATACCGATTTTGGAAGGAACCTGGGCAGCACGGTGGTTTAGTAGTTTAGCATGTTCTCCTCTCAGCGCCAGGGATTCCCGGTTCGAATCCCCATCTGGGTGGCGTTTCCATGTTCTCCCCGTGTTCACGTGGGTTTCTTCCCACAGTCCAAAAACATTGATCAAGTCAATTGAATTCTCCATATTTCCCCATATAGTGTGTGTGTGTGTGAGTGAGTGTGTGCCCAGCGATAGATTGGCGTCCTGTCCTGGGTGTATCTGCCCAGCGCCCGAAACGTCCTCCCCCCCCCCCGTGACCCTAATATATAGGATAAAGTGGAAGATACTGAATAAATGAATGGAAGGAACCTGGAGTAACAGGTGACAAGCCACCCAGACACAGGGAGGACATGCAAACTACAGACAGAAATGACATTTGTTAATGCCAAAGTTCTTACTACTACATCACTGCGCCGCCCATTACTGAGGAAACCTTAAATAACGCGATGACAACAAATAGTGATTTAGAAAACAGCACCTCATCAATTACAGATTGACAATTGACAATCACCAAGTGTTAACCTGCCTGTAAATTCCTGTAAATTTGATGACCTTTAAGATTTCCCCCCATCCCCCCCCCTTTTCTTGTCCATGAAACATGTCCCCATCACATAGCATCCCCACAAACCCATTCACAGGTCTATTTAAGGGCCAAGTTTTTAACACTTTAACACCATGAATGATATAAAAATAAACAAGGCATTAAAATAATAAAGTCCTGCGGCACTCTGGGTAACGCCGTTGCTTTACTGCATGCAAACCCTGCGTTCGATTCACTGAGGTAAGGTAAAGTCGCATGTTCTCCTGGTATTTCGTTCACAGTCCGACATGAAGTTTAGAGAAAATGGATATAGTAAATTACATAAACCTCCCCCACCCCCACCCCGCAACTCTAGTAGAGGATTGAGCGGAATATAATGAATGAATGGAAATTGCCCCAAGGGTGAATGTGTGATCAAATGGTTTTGTCTTGGTTTAAACATTGAGATGAATGTAATGCACCATGACACTTTTGCTTGACATTTTCCCTTTACGCCATCAACATACAACTGCTGCTAAAATTTCACTCATCACTTGATTTTTTTTTTTTCTTCTTCACCTTATTATCTGTTTTCATACTTACAATTACGTGTAACATCTGCTATATTTTATACTCTACTCTATTACTATATGTATAAATATGTACACATATATTTCTTTGCGGCATGGTGTCTTAGTGGTTTAGCAATCTGGGTGGAGTTTCCATGTCCTCCCCATGTCCGCGTGGGTTTCCTCCGGGTTCCCCCGTTTCCTCCCACAGTCCAAAAACATGGATCAAGGTCAATTGAGTTCTCCAAATTGCCCCATATAGAGTGTATTTGTGTGAGTGAGTGTGTGTCCAGCGATAGATTGGTGCCCTGTCCTGGGTGTATCTGCCCAGCGCCCGAAACATTCTCCCCTGGATGGGCATGGGCATGGGGAATCCCCTCCGTGACCCTAGTAGAGGATAAAGCGAAAGATAATGGATGGATGGAAATAATTTTCTATATACTCTATATTTTAGATTTACATTTTATTCTAAATCTAATATTTTAATTAAACATTCGAAGTCTAACTCTAATAGAAATATCTTAAGGTCAAATCTGGGTCCGTGAAATAGAATTTCGTTTCCATGTACCACGTGATGCAAATGACAATAAAGTCTCCTTGATATTCGTGAACTTCTTATGTTCCAATAAACGGTCACAAGTCGGCGGTTTTGTTCCAAAAGAATATAATGCATTTTACTGAATAGACAAACAAGTGTACAGGGAAAATCATCAACGGTGGGCAACCACGATTGATGAGAGAGCTCTGACTTCTCAAAGGTCCAGCTTCGGTTTATAAACCTTAGGAGGGCTGTCCTAATTCGCACTCCGTGGTGTTCACCACTGCAAAATGGTGGAATGTTCTTCCCAACTCTGTCCGTAAGGCAGAATCACTAAACAGTTTTAAAAAACTACTGAAGATACATCTCTTTAACAAATACCTGTTGTAATAAAAAAAAATAATAATAAAAAAAAAAGGGGCAGGGGCGTGTGCCGCCGCATCGAATAACAATCAGGTTTGATGAATTTACAGTATAGTTGGTTTTCTTCATGGCTTCTGACTTGTGGTGTTCTCATTTGTAAGTCGCTTTGGATAAAAGCGTCTGCTAAATGACTAAATGTAAATGTAAATGTATGTACATAATAGTCCTTTGTCTTGGTGACAACATCCTCTTAAACATCTCAAACTCCTTCTAGGGCATGAACTTAAGGCCTGTTTCTGTGGACTGTCCCATTGTTCCCATTTTGTATGTTCAGTTGAACCATTAAAACACATAAATTACATGCTTTCAAACAGTTAGGATTAAATAATGCAATTTATGTCTTTTATGTTCTATAAATTCCAACAAACTGGCAGAGTGTTTTTCATCTTTCTACTAATTAAACACTAGGAAACGCTTCAGCCTAATACTATACAATACTGACCGGGCAGAACAGAGTATTATTTAATATGCTTATGAACAAACTAGGGCGGCACGGTGGCTTAGTGGTCAGCACGTTCGCCTCTCAGCGCTAGGGATTCCCGGTTCGAATCCCAATCTGGGTGGAGTTACCATGTTCTCCCTGTGTCCGCGTGGGTTTCCTCCGGGTTCTCCGGTTTCCTCCCACAGTCCAAAAAAAAAAACATGGATCAAGTCAATTCATTCATTCATTATCTCCCGCTTATCCTCTATTAGGGTCGTGGTGGGGTTCCCCATGCCCATCCAGGGGAGAACATCTCGGACGCTGGGCAGATAGACACAGGACAGGGCGCCAATCCATCGCTGGGCACACACTCACTCACACATACACACTCTATATGGGGCAATTTGGAGAATTCAATTAACTTGATCCATGTTTTTGGACTGTGGGAGGAAACCGGAGAACCCGGAGGAAACCCACGCAGACACGGGGAGAACATGGAAACTCCACCCAGATGGGGATTCGAACCAGGAATCCCTAGCGCTGAGAGGCGAACGTGCTAACCACTAAGCCACCGTGCCGCCGGATCAAGTCAATTAAATTCTCCAAATTGCCCCATATAGTGTGAGTGAGTGTGTGCCCAGCGATAGATTGGCGCCCTGTCCTGGGTCTATCTGCCCAGCGCCCGAAACGTTCTCCCCTGGATGGGCTTGGGGAACCCCACCGCGACCCTACTAGAGGATAGAGCGGAAGATAATGAATGAATGAATGAATGCACAAACTAAACTTTGAAAAACGGGAATGGCGTCTGCATACTTTTGACAACACACATGACCGAGAGCCTTCGGTGAGATCTCGCGATATTTGGAACTCTCGTTGCCCGGTGGCGTTTCTCCGTTAGCGTCTTCGCTACAGCCTCAGTTCAGAATGCCGTCTATAGAATACGACGAGTAAGTACCTTTCCCTTCAAAATAAACACCATAAAACATCCAAATACTCATTACAAACATCTCCACAGCTCAAAGCCGAGCTGGGCGGACCAGGTGGAAGAGGAGGGAGACGAAGGTACGTTATTTAAGCTCAGATTGCCCGTTCGGCGTGCATGATATAGAGGCCTCGACGAGGCCGTATCCCAAACGACCACACTTTACCTTCGAAGTCCACTAGTATGCACACTTAACATGAAACCGCACGCCCTTGATAGGCTACCTATTATAAGATTGCGTTGCGTTTGAGATACAACCCACCAAAAATGCCGCTTTCTGTCAAATTATCGGCAATTTTCTTTACACGGTTGACCGTATTCGACTTTAATCTTAACTAACATTATAATGTCGTGTGTGTGTTTGTTTTAAGCCTGGTTTGCGTTTAACCGGCATTTTTTTCCCCTACCTGATACGGGTAAAGTCCCGCCTTCGTGGTGTGATTGGCTGATTCTTTTCGCTCAGCGTTCTGCGATTGCTTAAGAGCGCCGGCTCATTACCGCGAGCCAATCCTCGGGGTACAGGCGGGAACGGGTGGCCAATCGTAACGCTGTATGCTGGTTGGTCTGAAAACGGGTGCGTTAAGTGTATTTTAGACAAACGCGTGGTCAGTTTTATTTTAATAGTTACCTTAGTTTATTTTTTATATTAAAGCATTTGAACCTTTAATCGTGTTTGTTTACAGCTGATGACAGATTCACGGTTGTAGGAAGCAATGAAACCGAATGGTTGCTTGTTAAACATGGACGATTTGACCACGTAGATATAGATCAGTCGTTTATTGTATATTATTAAAACATCTACACAACACATGGTGTGTATTAAAATACAGTGAGGTCACAACAGCCTGGGAAGTAATAGTTAGTAATAATAGCTGGTTGTAACCTCCACCAACCTGTGACACCATCACTATAAAGCACATAATCCTGGAATGCGATAAATACAAAGACACCAGAAAGAAACAGAACATATCCCACGACTTACAAACAGCTCTATGTCCAAAAAACACTTCAAAGTTTGACATTTTTGAAAGACATTGGAATAAAGGCTCAATTATAGCCTTATAGTAAGATTATAAGACTGTATAAATAACAACCCACCCTCTGCCATGAGTAAGGCCGAAAGGTTTGTGTAAAACACAAACAGCTGGTTGTATTAACCATATGGATGAACTGCACCCCCACCCTGTGCAACCACCTCCACTTATTGTCCATGTTCTCAGTTCCACGTCCTGTAAAGATGGACTTTGTAGTTCTACAATTTCAGACTGTAGTCCATCTGTTTGTGTTCTACAGTACATACTGTGGGCGGCACGGTGGCTTAGTGGTTTAGCATGTTCTCCTCTCAGCACTAGGGATTCCCGGTTCGAATCCCAATCTGGTTGGAGTTTCCATGTTCTCCCCGTGTCCGCGTGGGTTTCCTCCAGGTTCTCCGGTTTCCTCCCACAGTTCAAAAACATGGATCAAGACAATTGATTTCTCCAAAGTGCCCCATTTAGAGTGTGTGTGTGCCCAGTGATAGATTGGCGCCCTGTCTTGAGTGTATTTGCCCAGCGCCCGAAACGTTCTCCCCTGGATGGGTATGGGGAACCCCCCCCGCGACCCTAATAGAGGATAAAGCGGAAGATAATGAATGAACGAATGAATGAGTACATAATGCGTACGTCCCCTTTACTCTGTTCTTTAATAGTGAGGACCCCAATAGTACCACCACAGAGCAGGGGTTATTGGGTAGGGGCATTAGTCCTATCCCAGCAGTGTGACTGAGGTGGAGAAATGAAAATACAGCAGCACTGCTGCAGTAGAACCCCCTCACCACATCAGTGTCACTGCAGAACCGACAATAAACAATCCACCACCCAAATGATACCTGTTCTGTGATGCTCCTGACCAACAGAGAACCAACAAGAACACAGATGGACTACAGTCTGGAATTATAGAACTACAAACTCCATCTGTATGGTAAGTGAAGTAAATAGAGTGGAGCAAACGTTTGACTGCTACTGTGTCTTTATAGGGACACTCCCATCCCCCAAGGAGACGGTCAAAGGCAACATCAAGACTATTACAGAGTACAAAATAGAGGAGGATGGCAAGAAGTTCAAGGTGAGAATTATTTTTGAGCACTTAACAAAGTATAGTTAAATATAATACATAGTCGGAAGCACGCGTTTCCTTTTTTTCTGTAACGCAGATCATCCGAACCTTCAAAATCGAGACGAGGAAAGCGTCTAAGGCGGTTGCTAAAAGGAAGGTATGATTTGAGGAAGCTTAATCACTTCACACTTCTGTGTTTTGTTTTTTTAAATATAAATCAGTCTTTGAGTTTCTCACGAACGTTTTGCTTCTCGCTGCAGAATTGGAAGAAGTTTGGCAATTCGGAATATGATGCCCCGGGGCCGAACGTCGCCACCACCACCGTCAGCGACGATGTTTTCATGACCTTCATCTCCAGTAAGGAGGTGAGTGCATCAGCGGGGCTGTCCGGTGTTATTCCAAAGTCCTTCTCATGCTTGTATTTTCACCCTTACTGTCCCAACTTGAATAAACAAATAAAGATATTCTAAATTAAGAGGTCTTAATACAAGTACTGGGTGGCACGGTGGCTTAGTGGTTTAGCATGTTCTCCTCAGCACTAGGGATTCCCGGTTCGAATTCCCATCTGGGTGGCGTTTCCATGCTCTCCCCCGTGTCCGTGTGGGTTTTCTCCGGGTTCTCCGGTTTCCTCCCACAGTCTAAAAACATGGATCAAGTCAATTGAGTCCAAATTGCCCCATATAGAGTGTGTGTGTGAGTGAGTGTGTGCCCAGTGTGTGCCTGGGTGTATCTGCCCAGCGCCCGAAATGTTCTCCCCTGGATGGACATGGGGGAACCCCATGGCGACCCTAATAGAGTATAAAGCGGAAATGAATGAATGAATAATACGAAACTGCTGCATGTGAGGTAATTCTGCACAGCAAGAGGCCCTAGATATCAAGGTCCTCCCTGTACCCGAGTGTGGTTACTTCAGGTTCTCTGGGTTTCTCCCACATTCCAATAACATGTTGATCGGTGCATCTGAGACACTAATAGCCTCTGATTGTATAGCTTTAACTATGGTGGGGGGGGGGGGGACTGGTGACCAACATTCTAATACCAATCACCATGAAACTATGGATCACCTACACCAAAGTAGGGTGGGGCCATGGAGGACTATTTATTAAATACAGTGCTGATATGTAAGAGCAGTCCACTGTGATGTTAGTTATGGTCCTTATCGGCAGCTCAAGTGCATATTCTAAAATATAAACTAAATGAAACTTTCCAGAATTTTGTACCACCGAAGCAAAAGCTATAATTGATGTTTCTTCGTATAATATTTAAAATAAAACAACAAATCAGATTCCAACTTGTAGAATCCAAAACTCAAAAGCATCCAGTAACGAACAAAATCTTACACTTCAGACCCGAAGTACGACGTTAAAATATGCTGGATCCCCAGCCGGAAACAAACAAACGGACTTTAGGTCAACAATATAAATCATGTCAAAAAAAACAAAACAACACTATAGCAACAGGAAAATAACAACCTTCAAGAAACAAACCCCAGCCATAAACACCGGCCAAGCATAATCAAACATGGATCAGATGGAGAATAGGTCACACTACACTGACCCACCAGCACCTCCTACAAGCAACTTGCGAAACAGCCATTACAATAAAATACGAATCATGGAATACAAAGACAGAAAAAAAAACCTCCCCAAAATTTAAAATCTGCTTCAAATAAAAAGAAATGCTTCAAAACATCCGACTTTTCTTGATGATATTGGAAGAAAGGCCTCGTAATTGCTTTTTTGTTGACAAGACTATATAAACTGCAAGCCACCGTCTGCCGTTAGTAAGGCCATAAGGTGATTCACGGCATTAAAACCCAAATAAAACAAAAAAGAGATTTTGTAGGTTTTTCTACCCTAACAATACTACTCTTTTTTTATACTACTTTTTTTTTTTTTTTTTTTTCCCCAGGACCTGAATTCCCAAGACCAGGATGAAGATCCCATGAACAAGCTGAAAGGTCAGAAGATCGTGTCCTGTCGTATCTGTAAGGGGGATCACTGGACCACCCGCTGTCCTTACAAAGACACCCTGGGTCCGATGCAGAAGGAGCTGGCTGAGCAGCTGGGTCTGTCCACCGGCGAGAAGGAGAAAGCTGCCGGCGCAGGTACAGGTGCAGTAAAAAAACAAAAAAAAAACACACATGACACCAGCGATGGAGACATGGGGCATGTTCGTTATCCTTTCCATTATTCGCTGGTCTGTATGTGACCCCCTCTGTGTTTTATAAATGGCATTTAGAACCCGAACCTGTTCAGCCAGCTCAGAGCAAGACTGGGAAGTACGTCCCTCCCAGCCTGCGTGACGGCGGCACGCGCCGAGGGGAGTCCATGCAGCCGAATCGCAGGGGTGAGTAACTTCACTGAGGAACACGCCCGTTTACGGTTGCGACTGCGCTTTGTAACAATCACAAATTTTTTATTTATTTCTTTTTTTGTTCAGCCGATGACAACGCCACCATCCGCGTTACCAACCTGTCTGAGGATACGCGAGAGACGGACCTGCAGGAGCTCTTCAGACCTTTCGGATCGATCTCCAGGATCTACCTGGCCAAGGACAAGAACACCGGCCAGTCCAAAGTACGGCTTCTGATAAAGAGTAACGACGGAGCTGCATAAGGCCAAATCGTTACAGCCTTAAAATGCTTAGCATCAAAGGTCACGTTATAAACACTCACTGGCCACTTTATTAGCCACACCCCATTGTTCTACACCCATTGTCCAGTTTATGATCTCCACTTGTCATACAGAATGACTGTAGTTCTAAATTACATCCTGTAGTCCATCTGTTTCTACACTGTTCTCTCAGAATCAGGACCATGGACAGAGCAGGTATTTTTGGGGTGGGGTGGTGAATGAGCCTCAGTATCACAGGGACCCCGACATGCTGTTGGTGTTAGTGTCACTGATGGAGGACAAAAGGATGAACACACACTGTAAAGCAACAGATGACCTACTGTCCCTGATTCTACATCCACAAGGTGGCGCAGTAAGGTGGAGGTGTGTAATAGAGTGTACAGTGAGTGGATACAGGGTTTAAACCCACGCCTGCACCACCACCATGACCGTGGTGACTGCAGAACCGAGACTCATCCGCCACCCTGATGATGCCCGGTTCCATGTTTTAAATGCTTGCGGTGATTTGTATGCGGATGAAATCAGACTGACCTTCTGTAATGTCTTTCCGTATCCCAGGGTTTTGCGTTCATCAGCTTCCACCGGCGTGAGGATGCAGCCAGGGCCATCGCAGGGGTGTCGGGATTCGGTTACGACCATCTCATCCTCAACGTGGAATGGGCCAAGTAAGTGCTGACACATAAAAACATACATTTGATTATCAACAGGGTATCAGATGATCAGTAACGGGTAACGTGAATACTAATCTGAAAAAATAGGTGGCGCTGTTCTCCGCCACGCCTCGGACCTCTATAGTGTTATTAGACCCGTCACGTAGTGGTCTTTACAGTTATAAGTCTTTGCCGTGATTTATTCACAATAATTCACAAACTCGGCGGCACGTTGGCTTAGTGGTTTAGCACGTTCTCCTCTCAGCACTAGGGATTCCCGGTTCGAATCCCCATCTGGGTGGAGTTTCCCTGTTCTCCCCATGTCCGCGTGGGTTTCCTCCAGGTTCTCCGGTTTCCTCCCACAGTTCAAAAACATGGATCAAGGTCAATTGAGTTCTCCAAATTGCCCCATATAGTGTGTCTGTGTGAGTGAGTGTGTGTCCAGTGATAGATTGGCGCCCTGTCCTGGGTGTATCTGCCCAGCGCCCGAGACGTTCTCCCCTGGATGGACATGGGGAACCCTCCCCCCCCACGACCCTGATATAGGATAAAGCGGAAGATAATGAATGAATTCACAAACTCGAGTGTCTCATTGCTTTAATAAAAGGCTTACAAACACAATAATAAAAAAAAAAGGTTTAATTAATAAATTTGTTTATTAAAAGCAGAATCGTTAATAATCTGCTCTTCTGTGATGTAATCTAGTCCTGTTTTTTAAAATGAACAAATCGCTGAGTAACAGGATACCGGTTTTGCCAACAATCAGATACCACCATCTAGTGGCCAAATTACAGAACGCAGTTTATAAAATAAATAAATAAATAACTCAGGAAAATATTGTCTTGTATATCACACATTGACACAAATGTGAAATTGTCAGTAATTTCACAGCCGGGCAAACCGGCTTAGCCAATCAGATTTAAGGACCAGAACGATCCGTTTTCTATTATTCATATAATCAGGAACGATTTCAGTGTGAATCAGGACGGTTTGTAATGTTCGTTAACTCCTCTCTCTCTCTCTCTCGCTCTCTCTCTCACAGACCCTCCAACAACTGAGAGGATGCTGGGTTACACTTCCTACAGATTACAATGTTCATAAAAATATATGTGACGACAATAAATAAAGAAAATAAACTGCACCCGTTTGTGTGGGTTTTTATTTTTATTTTTGGCCGCTCTGTGTTTCAGGGTTTTAATTCATTAACGTCACACCATGAGACCTTAAGTTCATAAAGTTATGTTTGTAGTCATGAGCCAGCAAACTCCAAACTGAAAAAACACCCAGAAGCACAAATATGGGTGCACATTGTAGGTGTACAGTTCCATTCTGTTAGTCCCACAGTATGGGGGGGTTATTCTCAGTACTGCAGTCCCACTGAGGTGTGTTAATGTGTGTTGTGTTTTGTACCAGTGGAGTTAATTTACTCATCTTTGGTTAAATCCTCTGCTGGGGTTGTGTGTGTGTGGGGGGGGTCCCTATGCCCATCCAGGGAAGAAAGTTTTGGGTACTGGGCCCAAACACCCAGGACTGTGCTAATCTATTGCTGGGACCCCTAACACACACTATATTTGGCAATTTAGAGCATACAATTTACCTTGAATCTGGACCTCCAGCACTAAGCAGTGAATGTGCTGCCCAGTGGAGTTGAAACTAAATTAAGGGCATCATTGTAAAATTAAGAACAAAGATTAATATGAAAACTATAGTTTGTTTATATATATATATATATATATATATATATATATATATAGTTTTCCCAACAATAAATATATATATATATACACACACACACACACACACTGTATATTGTGGTATTATGTTTACATAACAATTATAATCACCCTTAAAAATATTTTGGCCGAAAAATGAAGGATTTATAATCTAATGCAATAAACTGTAATACTATTTTATGTGCAAAACACTGCCGCCCAGTGGTTCATCATTGCAACAGCATTTTAAAGAACGGTCGTTGTAAATATACTCTCTATATTCTTCTATAAGAATTATATTTATATATAAAGTGTTATCTACATTTATATATAAAAATCTCAGACTGAGCAAAGCGTGACGCCTTACTGATAAATACACCGAGAATAAGCGCAACAGAAATGTGAATTATATACACACACACACACACACACACACACACACACACACACACATCCCTATATCGTGTTAAATGACTTTATACTAAATTAATTCTGCTTGTGAAGCATAAAATTTAGTAGAAAATGAGCGATGTATCGATAGAAAATAATTTTAGTAAATAGTTTTTTTTATTCATGTCTTTCTCATCGACGATAAACAATTGTGCAAAGTTTCAGCTTAAATCAGATAAACGGGAAGCGAAGGAAACGCGTTCACAAACTTTTGGTCAGAAAGACAGACAGACAGAAACACAGACAGACAGACAGACAGACAGACAGACAGACAGACAGACAGAAACACATACAAAAACACACACAGACAGACAGAAACAGAGACAGACAAACAGACAGACAGACAGACAGACAGACAGAGACAGACAGAGACAGAGACAGACAGACAGACAGACAGACAGACAGAAACACATACAAAAACACACACAGACAGACAGAAACACAGACAAAAACACACACAGACAGACAGAAACAGAGACAGACACACAGACAAACACAGACAGACAGACAGAAACAGAGACAGACAGACATACAGACAAACACAGACAGACAGACAGAAACAGAGACAGACAAACAAACACAGACACAAACACAGACAGACAGAAACAGAGACAGACAGACAGACAAACACAGACAGACAGACAGAAACAGAGACAGACAGACAAACACAGACACAAACACAGACAGACAGAAACAGAGACAGACAGACAAACACAGACACAAACACAGACAGACAGAAACACAGACAGACAGACAAACACAGACACAAACACAGACAGACAGACAGACAGACAGAAACAGAGACAGACATACAGACAAACACAGACAGACAGACAGACAGACAGAAACAGAGACAGACAGACAGACAAACACAGACACAAACACAGACAGACAGAAACACAGACAAAAACACACACAGACAGACAGAAACAGAGACAGACATACAGACAAACACAGACAGACAGACAGAAACAGACAGACAGAAACAGAGACAGACAGACAGAAACAGAGACAGACAGAGAGACAGACAGACAGACAGAAACAGAGACAAACAGACAGACAAACAAACAGACAGAAACACAGACAGACAGACAGACAGACAGACAGATGAAGCTGATATCGCGGTGGTAATTAAAATAAATCTGTTGCTTCACCTGTTACGTCGGCGGTTTCGTTCCGTTCCTCTGCTTCATCGTATTTAACGATAATCACAGATCAGAACCGAGTCTTTGTTTAATAAAAGTCTTTAAAATCGTGTAAATCGTTTTTTTTAAAGAATACACGAGAGAAAGTTTGTGATCAGCGTCGCTTCTCCATCACAGAACAGAACAGGTGAGGGGGGTTAGTCTCATTAACACAGGTGTTTAAAATCAAGCGTTGTGGGCGGAGTCTGTGCGTCCAACCTTTTAAAGAACAGTTTGGGGAAGGCCGGGCCACCAAATTCCGACTTCAATACATTTGCTGGGTGATTTAAGGAGGGGCGGCATGGTGACTTAGTGCTTTAGCATGTTCTCCTCTCAGTGCTGGGGATTCCTGGTTCGAATCCCAATCTGGGTGGCGTTCCATGTTCTCCCCCGTGTCCGCGTGGGTTCCCTCCCACAGTCCAAAAAACCTGGATCAAGGGCAATTGAATTCTCCAAATTGCCCCATGTAGAGTGTGTGTGTGTGTAAGAGTGTGTGTGTCCAGCAATAGATTGCCCCCCTGTCCTGGGTGTATCTGCCCAGCGCCCGAAACTTTCTCCCCTGCATGGGCAACCCCCCCCCCCCATGACCCTGAGAATAAAGCAGAGGATAATGGATGGATTCAAGGAGGAAGGGCATCAGCCCTGTGACCCTGCTCTCCTGTATACAGTGCAGTCATTAATTAACCTTCTTTTAAATAGAATAATTAACTACTAATTAGCACCACATGTTGGCTTAGTGGTTTAGCATGTTCTCCTCTCAGCAGTGGGGTTTCCAGGTCTGGGTTCTTGGTTTTCCTCCCACAGTCCATGAAAAACCATGAATTCAAGGTAAATGAAATATCTGAAATTGCCCCACACAGTATTTGTGTGAGCATGCGCCCAGCCATATATTAGGGCCTTGTCCAGGGTGCATCTGCCCGGAGCCCAAAATGACCCCCACCCCCCAACCCAAGCCTTGTAGAGTATTTAGTGGAAGATATTGATTAGGAGCCGAGTCATGACTGCTACACAATAGAATGGACCAATCAGAATAGAGTATTTTGAATTCCATGTAGTAAAAAGAGAAAAAAAAAAAAAGTTTTAGTAATATTTTCATACTTTTAGAGACAGAGCTGCATGAAACAAAGGGGCATAAATGTGGAGAACCAGATGGACTACATATTGTAAATAAAGGACTACAAAGTCCATCTGTATTGTTAGTTGGCACTTTAATGCGGTAGAAACAAGGTGAACCTAATGAAGTGTCCGGTGAGGGCATGTACGGTGTATAAGCATTTACTTGGGAATCATGTTATTAAAACTAGTATTTGACTGTCAGATGGGTCTCCGAGTTCTCCATTCTAGAACCTGAATGGTAGGGCCAAAAAAAAAAAATAATAAAAATAAAAAATTTACATAAATTAAAGACGCAACCTCACGGGCGGACGAAATTTGTAAATGACATTCAGTTAAGAGCTTTATTTGAAACATTTCATATAAAAACTACATAGAACTCCTCCCACCGTCAGGCGGACGATTGCAAATACACATAAAATCACATTTAGAACTTGATAAGACATCACGTTAAAATGGCACTGCACAGACGGCCATCCATCCCACCGCACGGCCCGCAGCCACCAGGTACGTCCAGGTCCAGGTCCGACCTCAGGAGGAGCGCTTCAGTCACACACCTCCATCTTCTCCTGCTTCACCGGCTCTGAACAGAACATAGGGATCAGGTGGACGGTCTTTATAAAGGGACGTTCCCGACGTCCACGGAGGACTTTGATGCCTCACCTGTCGCATTCTCTTTCATTTTCTCCTGAACGCATTTCTTCAGTTCCTCTCCGATGGCTTTGGAGAGGGGAGGGGGAACCGCATTGCCGACCTGAATGAGGAGTGGGCGGAGTTAAAAAAAAAAAAAAAAAAGATTTAAGTCTAAATTAAGGTCTCAACTCATTTAATTAAAAAAAAATATATATATATATATATAGATAAAAAAAAGTTATGTTTCTATGAATGGTGGCACATGGTGGTTAAGCATGTTCTCCTCTCAGTGGGGATTCCCGGTTCGAATCTGCATGTGCTCCCCGTGGTTTTCCTCCGGGTTCTCAGGTTTCCTCACACAGTCCAAAAACATAGATCAAGGTCAATTAAATTCTCCAATTTGCCCCATATAGAGTGTGTGTGTGTGTGCCCAGTGATAGATTGCACCCCCCACCCCCCCGTCGTGGGTGTATCTGCCCAGCGGCCGAGACGTTCTCCCCTGGGTGGGGACCCCCCGACCCTAGTAGAAGATAAAGCGGAAGATAATGGATGGATACTATGTGTGGAATTGTGGCTTGTGTTTAGCATGTTCTCCCCTCAGCCCTAGGGATTCCTGGTTCGAAGCCCACTCTGGGTGGAGTTCGCATGGGTTTCCTCCCACAGTACAAAATCATGGGACAAGGGGAGAACATGCAATCAAGGTCAATTGAATTCTCCAAATTGCCCCATATAGAGTGTGTCTGTGTGAGTGAGTGTGTGTCCAGTGATAGATTGCCCCCCCTGTCCTGGGTCTATCTGACCAGCGCCCGAAACGTTAGTGATCTCTTCTGCAGAACTTAACGGAACCGGGAACCGAACTGGGGACCTTCAGGTCTTAAAGCTGCTTCATTAATTAAGCAAAATGTGATACCTGTCTGTGTTTGTCCAAGATGTTCCCAAAGAAGCGGTAGGTGTCGGGGAAGCCCTGCGATCGGGCGCACTCTCTTACGCTGACCACGCGGTGCTGCTCCGGGTGAAGCACACGGCCCTGAAACGACACGGAACCGCCATTTTGGATCATCCACTCAGGACGCGGAACCGATGCTGCACGTTCACCTCATACCCAATTTAGGCGTGTTCAGAACCGTACCTGTTTGCCCATGGGTTCAGGGTTTGTAACCGTGGTGCTGAAGAAGCCGTCCCACTCCAGCCTGCCGTACAGCCCCGCCCAGTGGTTGTGCCGATTTCCGGTATGTGGCAAACACCACGGGATCAGAGTGTTGAACTGCCGGTCGGCCGGGTCGCACTGCTTCCCTAGCGGGAGAGAAAACACAAATCAAGAACCCGGCTCGCCGTCACAGAGGTGAGAACCGACACGAGAACCCACCTTCAGCACAGGTACACACTCCCCTGAGCGCCCCGGTGCCACTGCGCCCGTTCTTCTTGTCCGGGTGCGTGTAGCGGAGCTTCTTGGTCGTGGTTCCGTCCCGTAGCCGCACCTCGATGTTGGGGAGGTCTCTCCAATCGGAGCCCGGGGCAAGTGGGATGTGACGCATACGTGCCTCCACCAGCGCACTCATGTCCTGAAAGTCACCAATTAATATATATATATATATATATATATATATATATATATATATATATACATATATATATATATATATATACATACATACACATATATACACATACATACACACACAAATACACATACATACATATATACACACACATCACACACACACCCATCATTATATATATATATATATATATATATATATAAAAAAAAAAAAAGTAGCTTTTTTATATATAAATTACACGCTGTGTGTATATATATATATATATATATATATATATATATCATTCATTTATTCATTATCTCCCGCTTTATCCTCTATTAGGGTCGCGGTGGGGTTCCCCATGCCCATCCAGGGGAGAACATCTCGGGCGCTGGGCAGATAGACCCAGGACAGGGCGCCAATCCATCGCTGGGCACACACTCACACAGACACACTCTATATGGGGCAATTTTGAGAACTCAATTAACTTGATCCATGTTTTTGGACTGTGGGAGGAAACCGGAGAACCCGGAGGAAACCCACGCAGACACGGGGAGAACATGGAAACTCCACCCAGATGGGGATTCGAACCGGGAATCCCTAGCGCTGAGAGGCGAACATGCTAAACCACTAAGCCACCGTGCCGCCTATATATATATATATATATATATATATATATATATATATATATATATATATATATATATATATATATACATATATATATATATATACATACATATATAAAATATATTGTGTGATTTATTTTTACAATATGTAAATATATATATAAAAAAATTCTCATTGGTATGTTCTCCCACACCAACCTTGCAGATATGGTCCTTGAGGATGGGCTGGTACTGCGCGCCCCGGATGTGCCTCTGAAACCAGGACTGCGGTTCTCCGTTGTAGGAGATCTCCAGCGCGGCGGCGCCGTTTCGGATCTCCGGGAGGTCGGACATGGTGTCCCGTACGGTGATGGTGCGGTAAATCCCGCCGTTCCCCCTAAAAAAAAAATAAGAAAATAACACAGTCATAACCCAGCACGTTCCGCAGAGAGCGTCCGGCGTCCTGCTCGGGTCATCCAGCGTACCGGGTGACGTTGGTGACGTATCGCTTGTCGTCCACCACGACGTTCAGGGAGCACGCTCGCGGCGCGAAGACGTGCAGTGGCTCGGGGTACCGAGGAAGCTTCTCCCCCGGTGCAGCGGCCAGGATGATGGCCCTGCGTCTGGTCTGGGCCACGCCGTACTGCCCCGCCTAGAACCAAAGGGGCGTTATAGCACACGGACCTTCTTAAAAACAGTCTTTTTAAAAAGCACCTGCATAGGCGTGGAACCCACCGACCTGGAGAACGCCAAAGGTGCACTGGTAGCCCATCCGCACCAGGCAGCGGAGCGTGAGCTTGAGCACCATGGAGCGTTTGAAGGAGACGAAGTTCCGCACGTTCTCCAGCAGGAAGAACTTGGGTCTGTAGTAGTCGCAGTAGCTGCAGGAGGGAACGGGGACATTTTAAACGGCTTCAGGTCCTCACACGCAGGTAGGTTCTAGATTCTAGAAGTGGTCTGCACTGTACGAACCTCAGATAGGAGACCACCAGGGAGTTCTTGAATTTGGAATAGGTGCGCGAGTTAAAGCGGTTCATGCCGCTGAAGCCTTGGCAGGGGGGCCCGCCGCACAGCATCTCCACGTCCCCCTTCTGCGGCAGCTTCTGCCCGAGGGAGTTGGTCTTCTCGCCGGACATCACCAGCTTCAGCAGGACGTTACAGTCCTCGGTGAACACCGTGGTTCCCGGGTTGTTCAGTCGGAAGGCCTGTGCTGCGGGATCCCACATCTCGATGGCCCAGTGGGTCTCTGAGATTCCTAAAAACAAACGAAAGTTGCAGCTTTAACCTTTAAATATTAAAAAATAGAATAAGAACCATGCAGGTGGCCTCTAAATCAGAACATACCTGCTTGGTGGAACCCTTCAGACAGCCCACCACAGCCAGAGAACACATCCAGGGTTCGCAGTTTAGGAATCTTGACTTCCTGAGACTCAGACTCCTGCAGGTCCTGTGTGGATTTACCCTTGCCCTTGCCTGCAGGTTGGGGGCAAAGGGAGGAATGAGCAGAGCAGCATGGTCTACAGAGCTGATAAGTTTAAGTTCAGTCTTTTAAAGAACACTAAAATAGGTGCGGGCGGCACGGTGGCTTAGTGGTTTAGCATGTTCTCCTCTCAGCACTAGGGATTCCCGGTTCGCATCCCCATCTGGGTGGAGTTTCCATGTTCTCCCCGTGTCCGTGTGGGTTTCCTCAGGGTTCCTCCCACAGTCCAAAAACAAAAAAAAAATCAAGTCAATTGAACTCTCCAAATTGCCCCATATGAAGTGTGTGTGTGTGCCCAGCGATAGATTGGTGTCCTGTCCCGGGTCTATCTGCCCAGCACCTGAGACGTTCCTCCCTGGATGGGCATGGGGAACCCCACCGCGACCCTAATAGAGGATAAGCGGAAGATAATGAATGAATAAAATAGGTTCAGGCCATAAAATTCGCAGGAGAACTTGCAACGCGAACGTTTCGGGCAACAATCTATCGCTGGGCACACACAAACACACTATGGGGCAATTTGGAGAATTCACTTGACCTTGAGCCATGTTTTTGGACTGTGGGAGGAAACCGAAGAACCCGGAGGAAAACCACACGGACACTCAAACCCAGATTGGGATTCGAACTGGGAATCCTCAGCGCTGAGAGGAGAACATGCTAAACCACTAAATCACCGTGCCACCCTGGTAATAATTTTATATCTATATATTACCCAGGGAGTTGGGTGCCTTGCCCAAGGGCACTTCAGGACTTAGTGGGACCTGTAATTGAATCAGGGACCCTGGTTCAATAAGTACATCATATTATAATACCAGTTCCCTGCTTTGAAGCATGGATGATTACTAAGCCACGCCCCTCTCCTCTATTCTATTCTGATGCACCATGAGGACACACCTACCTTTCCCCTTGCCTTTTCCTTTGCCCTTGTTAATGACGGAGCGGGCATGGTTCGGCGGGTCCTCAAAGCTCTTTGATTTGGAGTTGTAGGCCTGGGGAGAACAAAGTGATGCTTATACATCTGAACATGTTTCTCACCATGAATATATATTAAAAAAACAAAAAACATTCATTCTTATGGTGGCTTCGTATTTAGCACGTTTGCCTCTCAGCTCTAGGGATTCCCGGTTCGAATCCCCATCTGGGTGGAGTTTCCATGTCCTCCCCGTGTCTGCATGGGTTTCCTCCCACAGTCCAAAAACATGGATCATAGAGTGTGCCTGTGTGAGTGAGTGTGTGCCCAGCGATGGATTGGCGCCCTGTCCTGGGTCTATCTGCCCAGCGCCTGAGATGTTCTCCCCTGGATGGGCATGGGGAACCCCACTGCGACCCTAATAGAGGATAAAGCGGGAGATAATGAATGAATTTCATTCTTACCTCTAGGAAGTAGAAGCGATCAGCGCCGCCGCTGGAGTACTCCTGCACGCTCTCCACCAGATCCTCACCGTACTCCACCCGGCAGCGGCCCAGCACGTCCTCCATCTTCACCGTGACTTCTTCGTCGCTCCAGTAGAGCTGGTTTATATCCGTGTGGTAGCCCGCTTTTTTCCCTTTGTGGGTGTTCTCTGGTCTGTAATCAGATTAAAATAAATAAATAATAAAAAAATGAGGCAGGATTGACCTCCAATGATGTCATAATGCATAACTTGGGAACTTATGGACTTTTAGACTAATGAGCATTTGTGAGGTCAGGCACTGATGTTGGATGAAAGGGCCTGGGGCTTAAAATCTGAGGTCTTATTCAGAGAACTGGTCTTCTGAGGAAACTGAGGCCTTCCCCAAACTATTCCTCTCAATGTGGGAAGGATACTATTGTCTAAAATGCATGACTAAATTAAATATATTTATCATCTTCTGCTTTGTCCTCTATTAGAGTCGCGGTGGGCTTTCCCATGCCCATCCAGGGAAGAACGTCTCGGGCGCCGGGCAGATAGACCCAGGACAGGGCGCCAATCCATCGCTGGGCACACACTCACACTCTATATGGGGCAATTTGGAGAACTCAATTGACTTGATCCATGGTTTTGGACTGTGGGAGGAAACCCATGCAGACACGGGGAGAACATGAAATCCCTAGTGCTGAGAGGCGAACATGCTAACCACTAAGCCACCGTGCTGCCAATTTAAATATATTAATTAATATAATACGTTATATTATTTATTTTATTTTTATATATATATATATATATATATATATATATATATAAGGTATAAATATAATTTATTTAATATATAAATTATAGGACAAAAAGGTTTCTTATCTTTATTTTTATATATATTATATATAAATAAAATATTAATTCAGTGGGGAACCAAGCTAAAGTTCCAACTGTTCACCTGTAGAACTTATAAAGGCGCAGCTTCACATCCGACACATCCGCCTTGCCGCTGCTGCGTTTGCTGCAGAAGATCTCCTTGATGCGTCCGATGCGGAACGGCTCGGGAGCATCCAGGTTCGAGCCTTTGATGTAATCGGAGGACTTCCTGTAATACTCAGGATAGAGGTCCTCGTCCACATCCTCTTTCCGGTGAGGACGCTTGGCCGGGCTCGATGCTTTCACCCTGGATTTAAACACCACGGGTTAACCACAGACACTCAACCCCACGGGTTAAATGACGAGGTGTACAGAGTTCCCGACTCACCCGAAGCCGAACGCGTCCGGGGGCATGTAGACGCTGTCGCCCACCTTGAACTGCTCACCCTTCAGACACGCCGTGGCGTACAACACCTTAGAGTCGCTCTCCTCGTCCTCCAGAGGATCGAAGACGCGTGGAGTTTGCTGCTCCTGTAGCTCTCGGTTCCTGGTGCAACTGGCACAGAATCTACCAAATAAAAAGTAAATACTTATTAAAAAAAATAAATAAATCCATCTGTGGAATGACGTTAACCCTCTCATTAATGACATTTATCATTTAATGGCAGTTTCTGAATTTAGATTTCTATCCATTCATTATCTTCCGCTTTATCCTATATTAGGGTCGTGGGGGGGGGGGGGCCCCCCCCCCCCCCCCCCCCCCCCCCCCCCCCCCCCCCCCCCCCCCCCCCCCCCCCCCCCCCCCCCCCCCCCCCCCCCCCCCCCCCCCCCCCCCCCCCCCGATTGGGATTCGAACCGGGAATCCTTAGCGCTGAGCCACCGTGCCAGCGGTTTTAGATTTCATTCTTTTTATAATTGTGAGGCAAGTCAGCACTGTTCTTATGTCGTCTTGTGTAAATATTTCTTTCATTGTTTTAGGCATGTGAGTTTGTTGTCTTTGATTTATATACTTACAGCGTTCGATCATGATGTGTTTGACTGACAGGTGTATGTTGGTTTTCACAGATAGGTGGAGGTTCTCCTTTAACTAGGTACTGGTGGGTATACCCGGTGTGTCCAATTCAACATCGTGTGTAAACGGTTTGGGAGACATTTCAGTGCAAGGATTTAGTAGTTCCATATATTTATATAAAAAAAAAAAAAAAACATACTTGTATTTGGTGTCTTCATCAGGTATGACCTTAGGGGGCGTCTCAAAACGGGCAAAGTCGCCGTCGTACCACAGCTGATAAAAGAAGCTTTTACCATCGTCCTCGATCACCTTAATGTCGTCGACAAGGCCTCCCTGAGAAGAGACAAATTAAAAATAAAAAGGGCTTAATTAATCGGGTTTAAACATTTATCTGAACATCTTTACATTTAATACTATATTAATCCCAAAGGGAAATTATCCACAACCCCTAAGCACACAGGTCTGCAGCTTCCATGTCTGTGTACATAAATAAGGCTAGACACACCCCTGCACCCCCTTAATACCCCCCCACAAGGTTTTATTTCCAGTTTAAAGATACCAATGTAAATTCTGACCATTTTTTTAAATAAATAAAATAATAATAAATAAACCCAAAAACACCTCCATGAACCAGTCCTCTGAAGGAGCCTTGTACAGCACGTCGACTTTGCCATGCACGAAGCTCAGCTGCATGTCCTCACACTCATCAACCAAAAAGAGCTCCAGAGGATCGGAGGACTCGCCAAGAACGGTATCGGTGCCCCGGCAGAACCAGTGGGCATGAAACATTTTCTCGTCTCCCTCCCACAGAGCCGTAATTCTACAGAATAGAGAAGACATCAGCATGAGGGTTACACCAGGGTTCAGGACGTTGGTATCACCTACAGAACTATAACCTAATGATCCCCAACAACTAATAGCTAACCAATTCAATAAAAACATTCATCAGGTAAAACACGGAAATGTAGATTCCTCTGGTCATGGATTCAAGGTAAATTGACTGCCCTAAATTGCCCCATATAGAGTGCGTGCCAAGCAATAGATTTCCAAAACATTCTTCCCTGGATGGATATGGGGAACCGACCCTAGTAGAGGATTAAGTGGACGTTAACGAAGATACTGTATAATAAGTTTGTCAGTATTTAAATTTATTTTAGAACTTTGTGTCGTTGGGTAAAGGCACTACCCAGCTCACCAATGGTGCCAGATTTGCATGTTCTCCTCTACATTGTCTATATGGGTTTCTCCCAGGAGCTCTGGTCTGTTCTTCCAATTAAGGTTATGATCAGTAGGTGTGAATGTTCTGGCAACACCTCCCCTCCAGGTATCATTAGTCAAAAAAGTACCAGGAGCTGATTTACCCCTTAAGTGGCTCAGAAAACTAATTAAAAAAAAACCCACACACACACCTGGCGAGATAGAGGGGTTGAGATGGGTCATCCGGGCTGACCGAGACGTAGTCTCCGACCTCCAGCACTTCATCCCCCACCCGTACCTTCATATAGTAATCAAGTTTTCCTTCAGTCTGAAAGAGATTTAATAAATTACAGCTCGGCACACGAACAGTGTACACAATAATCATTCAATTGAGGTCTTTGATATGGATCTTTAACTTGTTCTTCTAACTGAGACACTTGTGAACCTTCATACGGCCAATAACGGGAGTGATTTAAACATGGAGTAATCAGACATGCTGAACCTACCTTGACGGGTTCTCCCACCCAGGAGATTTTGTTCTTGGTCTGCTTCTTCTTTGCTTGAGACACCTTCTTGGATGAATTTTTAAAAATTGGTAAAACTTCCTCCTCGTCAATGTTTTCATCATCCTCCGCTTCCTTCACGGCCATGTTGGGACACCTGAAATCATACAGGTGCAGAATTATTTACTTCGCTATAAAGGTGTCTGATGTATGCAACCACACACAGTATAATCAAGGCACCATTACATTAAGATCAGCAGGGGGATTTCAGCACCGACTTATTCTTTAGTTTATAGTCAACACGTTATTTAATCAAAAAAGAAAAAGAAAAAAAAAAAAAAAAAACTTCCAGTACAATTCTAAAACGGCCACTTAAGGAGGTTGAGTCTCCCACTGAGCCTCGGTCCTCACAAGGTCACAAAACGGAGTTTTCATGCCACAGTCGCATCGGCTTAATCGTTGGGGGTTTGAAGGGTTTTTAAAGCTGCTTTGTGACAAAGCACGGTTGCAAAAAGCACTATATAAATAAATGACAAAACATTGTATATTTATCACATTTAAATTTGATAAAGAAAAGGAATACTGTCAGAAAGAAGAGGACTGTTCCTTTGTTATAACAAAGACTAAGAAAATGGTTAGCTTTTTTATATTCGTTTGATATTTCCCCTATATAAATTCTTACCAAAAAATACATAAAATAAAAAATCAATCCAAAATACATGTAGTTCTATTGCACTGTGGAAGGAATGACAATTTTCCCTTCATATACCATTAAAAGGGAAGTGGTGAGATAAGGTGGGCATGCCAAAAAAAAAAAAAAAAAAAAAAAAAAAAAAAAAAAAAAAAAAAAAAAAAAAAAAAAAAAAAAAAAAAAAAAAAAAAAAAATTATCTGAGAGTTTAGAGATTAATGGGTTTGATTTTAAAGGTAAAAGCATCTTTACCGTCTCTTCTGACAGGCCTGCTTGCTGCGACCACTGCCACCGAACTTAATCATGTCTTTACATGAAGAGCACTTCCCGCAGTCTGAAGCCTGACACACCTGTACAAAAGTACAAATCATAAGTCCCACATGGAGTGTGTGTGTAATACACATATATATATATGGCACGGTGGCTTAGTGGTTAGCACGTTCTCCTCTCAGCGCTAGGGATTCCCAGTTCGAATCCCCATCTGGGTGGAGTTTCCATGTTCTCCCCGTGTCTGCGTGGGTTTCCTCCGGGTTCTCCGGTTTCCTCCCACAATCCAAAAACATGGATTAAGTTAATTGAATTCTCAAAATTGCCCCGTTTAGAGTGTGTCTGTGTGAGTGAATGTGCCCAGCGATGGATTGGCGCCCTGTCCTGGGTCTATCTGCCCAGCGCCCGAGACGTTCTTCCCTGGATGGGCATGGGGAACCCCACCGCGACCCTAATAGAGAATAAGCGGGAGATAATGAGTGTATATATATATATATATATATAAAAAAAATACATAAAACTAAAATATATATATATATATATATTTTACGTATATAAATAAAATTTTTGTATATAAATATATAATTTATTTATACCTCATATATAAATAACATTACAATATATGCATATAAAATTTTTTTTTTAATTTAAATACACAACCACCAAACACGTTCTAAACTGATTGAGCCTCACCTCACAGACCCCACAGCGCTGCCTCTTCACACCACCGTCCTTATTATTCTGATCGATCTGCTCCTCGAAAAACGTGTCGAAGATCTGGTACACCAATTTTGTGGTGGTCGCTTTGGTGGGACCCTTGAGGTCCTTCTCGATTCTCGTAGGATGGCGGATAGCCTGTCTTCTGGCTGCCCTCCTGAATAGGGCGAACAGGGAGACATCCATGAATCCCCTCCATACTCACACCCCCCCTACACTCGGGGAGTTCATCAGGTGGAGTACAGATGAAGGCATGCAGCCGAGCAGTATCTAGATGTAGGAAGCATGATCGAAGAGCTTGTAAGAACTGAGTGATGCAGAAGGGTTCTTAAAACCTTCAGACCCTTCGGCCGATTGGATCGTTTCAAGGGTTTGTGACATCACCCATCCCTTAGAGCCGCGGATGAGGCCGGCCATCGGCGCCACTCGCTGGAATCCGGCAGCGGTCACGGATACACAAAAATCACAAGCACCCCAGGAGGTGCGAATCGAAAATGTTACCTACCAGTACGACAGCATGCTGCATTAGGAAACGCCAAAGGAGCGGTTAGAGAGCGACATCGGCATCATGACGCCATAATACACACAATTTAACATCGGTTATTTATTTAGACTACAAAAACAAGCCAAGGTTGCCCTCATAATGAAACCCTCAACCCACTTCCTGTGGCAAATCAGTGCAACATCAACCACTAAACTTTCACATGCTGATGTGATACTGTAAATACATCAGGGGGGGGAGGGATCATAAGTGTTGGACAGCATTAATTATAATGGAGGAAAAAATGGGGGGCGTGGCCATTTTCTACCTACAATATAGATGGACTTTGTAGTTCTATAATTATGTACTGTAGTCCATCTGTGCTCTGTTGGTCAGAAGCATCACAGAACAGGCATCATTTGGGTGGTGGATTGTTTGTCGGTTCTGCAGTGACACTGATGTGGTGAGGGGGTTCTAGTGCAGCAGTGCTGCTGTAGTTTCAGTTCTCCACCTCAGTCACACTGCTGGGATAGGAATAATGCCCCCACCCAATAACCCCTGCTCTGTGGTGGTACTATTGGGGTTCTGACCATCAGAACAGAGTACACAGTATGTACTGTAGAACACAAACAGATGGACTACAAAGTCCATCTTTACAGGACGTGGAACCGAGAACATGAACAATAAGTGGAGCCAAAAGGGGGCGTGGCCATATCATCTAAAAGGTACCAAATGATTTTCAGCGAATGAAATCTGATCTCCAATTGAAAGCCCATTTAAGCCAAAGTAGAAATTTGAAACATCGGAGGCTCGATATCTCGTCGCCCCCAGCTCACCTCTTGCCCAGCGTGACCCCAGCGAGCTTGATCAGGTCCCTCATGCACGGCGTGACGATGATGGGCTGTTCGTCCGAATCGCCGGCCTCGTCGTAGCTCTCCACCTGCTCCACCACGAACTGGGCGTGGCGCAGCAGGGTGTCCTCGGTGAAGCGGTTGAAGTTCAGTCCCGCCGGCGGAACCGTGGTCTAAAAATGGAGGGGGGTTTAGCTCAGATCCACAGCATGACAAAGCACAGGCGCTCAAGACCCATTACACCAGTGACTCTGATTTTGCACCCCCCCCCCACATGACAAAAAGGGATAAGTTATTTTTACACGCCCAATGTAGTATGATTTGTCTTTAAATTTGTTATAAATACCTCTATTTTTGTTTTCTTTATTGTTAATAAGGATACATTATAACATATAGATCAACTTAGAACAAAGAATCATTTGATTTACTCTGTTTTTTTAGTTTGTAACAGAAACGAATAAAATCCTTATTTAAACATGAAACATTTTTGAACCGACTGGCATTTGATACTAAAAAATGAAATGAAAATCAATAAATAATAATAAATTCTAATTCATCAGCAACATTTATTCAGGAGCTCAATTTATTAAGACTTTAACCTATCATTTTTCTTTTTTGAGGAAGTCAGATCTAATGTCTCTAACGCGCCCGTTCTGCAGCGCACAGCTTTTCAGAAGTAGCCTTCATAAAGCGTTATGATTGCTGGTTATATTCGTCACGTTTTCGATTAAAAACTGAAGCGGTTATCAGCGTGATCGGGGTGGAATGTAAGTGACGCCTTAAAATATTGACAGCGCGAAGCCAAATAAATGAAGACACAGCAGACACACCGGTCTTTCGTCGTCTCCACCTCAGTTACAGGGAAGCCAGGCGCTACATTCGTGTCGACATTCAGTTTCCGGTTGACTTTTGTTGGTCTCATTACCTCCGTCTCTGTTAGATATTTTTCCGTATAGTCTCTTGAGGGTTTGTTCAGTACACTTAATATCACTTGCTCTGATTTCCTGTTATGCGACCCCCAGGCACTGCACTGCGCCCCCCCCATTTGAGAAGCATTGCATTACACCGACCTCTATCCTGTTCAGCAGATCTTCGTAGGTGGCGTCCGGGTTCTTCTGCAGAAACTCCACCACGATCTTGCTCATGTAGATCTTCTCCTGCATCAGGGCAAAGATGAGCGAGTACTCCTCACTCGGTTCCATCAGGATGTAATCGGCGAACGCTGGGAGACGGGAGTCAGGGGAGGGGGACATTTAAATTAATTTAGTTTATTAGGTCAATGTTTACGATCAACCTGATCACATGATTTAGCTCTGGTTGCAACATCCATCCATCATCCACTTTATCCTCTACTAGGGTCTCGTCTCAAGCGCTGGGCAGATATAGTCAGGACAGGATGCCAATCCATCACTGGACAGACACACTCCATATGGGGCAATTTGGAGAATTCAAATTGACCTTGACTCATGTTTTTTGGACTGTGGGAGGAAACAACCCGGAGGAAACCCATGCGGACATGGGGAGAACATGCAAACTCCACCCAGATAGGGATTTGAACCGAGAATCCCTAGTGCAGAGAGGAGAACATGCTAAACCACTCTTTCAGTTGCAACATGGCTGACTCAAATCCATCCATTATCCTCTATTAGGGTAGCGGGTGTGGGGGGGTTCCCCATGCCCATCTAGGGGAGAACGTTTTGGGCGCTGGGCAGATACACCCAGGACAGGACACCAATCTATCACTAGACACACACACACACACACACTATATAGGGCAATTTGGAGAACTCAATTGACCTTGAACCATGTTTTTGGACTGTGGGAGGACACTGGAGAACCCGGAGGAAACCCATGCGGACATGGGGAGAACATGCAAACTCCACCCAGATAGGGATTCAAACCGGGAATCCCTAGTGCTGAGAGAAGAACATGCTAAAACACATTCAATTATTCATTCTTTATTTCCCACTATCCTCTTAGGGTCGCGGTGCGGTTCCCCATGCCCATACAGGGGAGAACGTCTCAGGCGCCGGGCAGATACACCCAGGAAAGGGCGTCAATCCATCGCAGGGCAACCAATTCAATTAGGGTAACTCAAAAGGTTAAACATGCAGGCAAGTGGCAATTGGTGGGCGTCGATGAAAATATGCTCAGCCAATCAGAGTGTAGAACGAGAACCACTGGTTTAAAGCTTAATTGCAAACTTTTATTTATATATATATATATATATATATATATATATATATATATATATATATATATATATATATATATATATATTCTCTAACGAGCTGAACAGATTGAGAAACAAATAGAAAAAAATAAAATAAAAGAAATAAAAAAAAAATAAAATAAAATAAAATAAATAAAAAAAAAAAAGGTTGAAGAACCCAACCTGTGGTGAAGCCGATCAGCGCCTTCTCTCCGCCGTCGAACCCAGTGATCCACCAGGCATTGATCGGACCCAGCTTTTTGGCATGAACGCCCCCTGACAACACAAAGCCACTTTACAACCACCTCACAACACACCCTGCATCAACGACGCACACGAATCAGGAGGTAACGCACCATCCAGGCAGGGGTTGTCGTCATAGATGGGCTTGACCACACAGCTGAAGTACAGCTCCACGTTCTTCTCGATGAGCCCCGAGTCGAACGGACACAGGTGGCCGCGCTTGTCGTACACGCTGAAACCGAAACGGCCAATCAGATAAAACACAGAGTACGATCGTAATGAACGAGCCAATGAAATAAAATCCTACCTGAAGTTTGTGATCTTGTGCTGAGGCAGGTCTTCATAGCTCTCGAACCCATCGGCGTTGGAGTCGAACAACGACAGGCGCTCGTCCGTCAACATCTCGGGTTCGTCCAGCTGGCAGCGGAACATAGACGCGAGTTACAGACGTGAAAGCTGCTGAACTTCTGCTTTAAACTAAAATTTAACCCTTAATTACTTTAATTATTGTTCAAGTCAATTTCAGGGCGGCATGCTGGCTTAGTGGTTTAGCATGTTCTCCTCTCAGCGCTAGGGATTCCCGGTTTGAATCCCTGTTTCCATGTTCTCCCCATGGCCACGTGGGTTTCCTCCAGGTTCTGGTTTCCTCCCGCAGTCCAAAATACATGGACCAAGGTCAATTGAATTCTCCAAATTGCCCCATATAGAGTGTGTCTGTGTGTGTCCAGTGATAGATTGGCGTCCTGTCCTGGGTGTATCTGCCCAGCGCCCGAAACGTTCTCCCCTGGATGGGCATGAGGATCCCCCCCCCCCCAACAGGGTCCTATTGTAGTGACATACACTGTAATTTAGGGCGTGGCACTGTGTTTGAGTTCCGTCCATCCATCATCTTCTGCTTCATCCTATATTAAGAGTCGCGGGGGGGTTCCTCATGTCCATCCAGGGGAGAACGATTTGGGCACTGGGCAGATACACACAGGACAGAGGGGCAATCCATCACTGGACACACACATTATATGGGGCAATTCGAAGAACTCAACTCAATTGACCTTAATCCATGTTTTTGGACTGTGGGAGGAAACCGGAGAACCCGGAGGAAACCCACACAGACACGGGGAGAACATGGAAACTCCACCCAGATGGGGATTCGAACCGGGAATCCCTAGTGCTGAGAGGAGAACATGCTAAATCACTAAGACACCGTGCCGCCCTTAATTTTGCGATCATTGCGAACATTGGAGGAGAAAAAAAAAAAAAAAAAAAAAAAAAAAAAAAAAAAAATTCATAAAAAGGCATGTCATAATTCTATTAATCATTCATGGGTGTGTTTTTGGGCATAGCATGTGACAATCCAATCAACATGTCACATGACGTGCTTTAAGAGCCAGGTGTGCTCTGATTGGTGGATTGCCATTTCAATGGTGCAGCTATCAGGACTTATGGGCATGACACCAGGAGGTAACGCAGCTTTTCTACTTTACTAAACCCGGAGCACTTTGGTTTGTTCTCTCCTCAAAACACACACACACCGCAGGTTTAAGACCCTATATGGATGCTTTACCGCATAATCAGGATCGCCCTGGAAAAACTTGAGGTCCGTGTCATCCAGATACTGCCTGCAGTCGGGACATTTGGGCGGCGGCGCCTGAAACGACAGAAATCCACATGAAGCTAAACGTAAAGAGGCTACGCCCATCTGACCCGCACCGGATCGACCAATCACATCACCTTGTTCACGGGTTTGGTCTTCTCGGTGTTCGTGTTTTCGGCAGTGGGTCTGTAAACGGAAGAGGTTCTCCATGAGGACGGAGGTGCAAAGTCAGTATTAAACCACAACGCGTCTCATTTTAATCTCAAACTTACGTCTCATCCGATTCGGTCTTAAGACGCTTTTCCTCGCGGACCTGAAGAGGAGAAAATTTGAATGTTAATAAATAGTTTAGCCGTGATGAAAATGGAACGGCTCATTAAGCACGACCGTGTACCTCGTCGACGTCGGCCTCCTCAGGCTTCACCTCCACGGCTCCATTTGTTTCTTCTCCATTGACCTCGTCAGACTTGCGCTTGGGCCTGCTGATTTAGGGCAGAGGTGTCAAACTTAAAATTGCACCGGGGGTCAAAACCCAAAGCACACTTTAGGACGCAGGCTGAACAGGATAATTACTAATTAAATTAACATTTCTGAACGTGAACAGCAATAGAAACAGACAGGAATATTATTCCACAATGAGTCAAGTTAACTTTGCATAAGTTAAACTTTTGCACTTTCTATAAAAAAAAGTCTCTTCACTATGAACACACAGCGCAAAAAAAAAAAAAAAAATTTACGTAACAAAAACAATGCTTTTCAATTAAAAACAAATCAAATAACTCCATTTTTCATTGATCTCGGGCCATTTGAAAAAAAAAAAAAAAAAAAAAAAAAAAAAAAAAAAAAAAAAAAAACCCCCCCCCCCCCCCCCCCCCCCCCCCCCCCCCCCCCCCCCCCCCCCCCCCCCCCCCCCCCCCCCCCCCCCCCCCCCCCCCCCCCCCCCCCCCCCCCCCCAATAAAGAAAAGTCAAGCGTTTGAGAACTTTTTTTTTTATATAATTTGAAGTAGACTTTAAGTTTTGGTGTAGTTTTTTTTATTTATTCCTGGCATCTTTGTATTTATTGCAATTCAAGATTGTATGTTTTATTGTGACGGCCGTATTACAAGTGTTGCAGGTTGGTGGGCCGGTGTTATTTCGTTAGTTTATGGCGTTCCTATTGCTTTTTGTGACACCTGGTAATAAACAGTGGGACCTTTACAGTGAAGATTCAACCTTGTACATCAATTGGCATTTGCGATATGACGGACATGATCCACCCGGTGTTTTGTGGTTACTACATACTCAGTCGGCAGGTTACAGCTATACCAATCAAACCCAAAATAGTACCTACAGTTCCATCCATTATTTTCCACTTTATTTCATATTAGGGTTGGTGGGGGGGAGGGTTCTCCCCCATGCCCATCCAGGGGAGAACGTTTCGGGAGCTGGCCAGATACACCCAGGACAGGATGCCAATCTATCACTCTTGACACACACTCTATATGGGGCAATTTGGAGAACTCAATGGATTTGATCCATGTTTTTGGACTGTGGGAGGAAACCGGAGAACCCGGAGGAAACCCACGCGGACACGGAAACTCCACCCAGATTGGGATTCAAACCGGGAATCCCTACCGCTGAGAGGAGAACGTGCTAAAGCACCGTGCCGCTTAGTACCTACAGTATAAAACGCAAATCTAAATTTTTTTTTAAATAAAAAAAAAAAAAAAAAAAAAAAAACACAACCTGCATTGTCCTACACTTCAAAATATAACTAACGATAGCCAGCAATGTCACCAACATTATCCTCCACTGAAGTCTTTCTGAAAAGCTGCATGGCACAAAGCAATACAGTTCTGGGATCTAAAAAAGAAGAACTTACACTCTGGAGAACATGGACATGATGGTCTGTTGTTTGCCCGAGTTGCGCGTGGTGACCCTGGAGCCCGCGGGAGATTCTGAGGTTTAAACAGAAAACAAAAGTCAGCGCGTCCAATTCCGCCGAATTGAGACGCCGTTTAGTGCTTCACTCACTTTTAGGCTCCGCTTCAGCCGCTTTACTGCGCCGCCCGCCCTTGCCTTTCACGGCGCCGGGGGACTTCATAGTTTCTCCTTCGTCCTGAGTCTCCATGGCTGCCTCCTTTTCATGGCGTTCCTTATGAGCGCCGTTTTCGGAGCAGCCATTCGCATGGCCGTTCTGCTCCACCCCGTCGTTACTGTGCCCTTCAGCGCCCAGACTCAGGGCTTTCTTCAGGACGGCCTTCACCTCCGATGTATACACCTCCTGCAAAGAACCAACCCCCCCAAAAAAGGCACACTTAAAAATAGTGTGCACACGCCACACCGACTGTAATTGGAATACTAACACATTGTGGGCTAGAAATTCATTCATCCATTCATTATCTTCCACTTTATCCTCTATTGGATTCATGGGGGGGGGGGTCCCCATGCCCATCAAGGGGAGAATGTTTCAGGCGCTGGGCAGACACACCCAGAACAGGACGCCAATCTATCACTGGGCACACACTCACACAGACACACATATTGGGCAATTTTGAGAACTAAATCGACTTGATCCATGTTTTTGGGCTATGGGAGGAAAACGGAGAACCCGGAGGAAACCCACACGGACACGGGGAGAACATGGCAACTCCACCCAGATGGGGATTTGAACCAGGAATCCCTAGTGCTGAGAGGAGCACGCGCTAAACCACTAAGCCACCGTGCCGCCCTGGGATGAAAATTAAAGCTGATATTAAAAGGCATAGTGTGGACAATACTAAAAGTCCCAAAATGCACTGCGACATGCAGACACTGACCGTCGTAAGTTCCGAGTTCTTGAGCTTGGACTCCAGATTGTTCAGCTGGTCCTGAGTGTCATCACCCAGGAAATCCTGCAGCAACTTCAGCTTCTCTTTCACGCAGTCCTACAAAACATAAGGCCGTGAGTGAGGACATAAAAACGACATGTTATGACATTTACATTGTGGAAGACTTCAGTCATGCCGGCAACAAGCGCTTCACTCTGGTGCCATCAGGATGCCGTTTTCGTGTCCTGAGAGGATGAGGAGGAGCTTCTTCCCAACGACGTTTCGGACCCTGAACCAGGACTAAAACGGACATAATCCCACCCACAACACCCTCATAACACTGACAACTTTTAACATTTGGTTATAGTGCAATAACTGTACAGTTTCTCTTGTTAATTTTTTTTTAAATTTATATAAATTGCACAGTGTAAATACATATTCATTCATTATCTCCCGCTTTATCCTCTATTAGGGTCGCGGTGGGGTTCCCCATGCCCATCCAGGGGAGAACGTTTCGAGCGCTGGGCAGATAGACCCAGGACAGGGCACCAATCCATCGCTGGGCACACACTCACACTATAAGGGGCAATTTTAAGAATTCAATTGACTTGATCCATGTTTTTGGACTGTGGGAGGAAACCAGAGAACCCGGAGGAAACCCACGCGGACACAGGGAGAACATGGAAACTCCACCCAGATGGGGATTCGAACTGGGAATCCCTAGTGCTGAGAGGAGAACGTGCTAACCATTAAGCCACTGTGCAATCCTGTAAATACATATTTCACATATTTTTTATTTAAAACCTTTATTCATTTAACCTTATGTGGAGATGTCAGGAAAGAATTTCACTGCTGGCTGTACCATGTATATCTACGCATGTGACAAATAAACCTGATTCTGATTTTATAACTATGTTGGATTGTTGGAACTTAAATAGTGGCAATTACTTATTCACAAATAAAATCATTAAAAATGACTGATTTTATACCCATGTCCTCTTTTGAAAATGCTATTACTAATGTTCGTACGGAATGTTGTAACTGCAGTGATTTAGACACTTTATAATGTTATTGTTGTCTTATAGTGTTGTTTGTGTGCTGTATGTTTTTTTTTGTCAGGCTGTCATTGTAAATAGGAGTTTTTTCTTAATGATTTGCCTGATTAAATAAAGGTCAGCACAACCGATACAAAAGAGTCGCACGTTTGCACCCTGTTACCGTCCTTCAAAAGTAGTCACCAGCGTTGTGTAGAACCCGTAGTAACCCGTGAGCCTGTTCTGTTGATGGCGCGAATGGAGCGCTTTACTGCCTGTCCAATCTCTGGAACAGTTGTGAAGCCAACAAGTGGTTCCTTCATTTTCGGAATCAAATCAAAGTCACAAGGACTTCAGTCCGGGGTGTGTGGTGGACGGTGGCATACGCTTCAGAACTGGTCCAGAGATTCGACAGGCAGAAGACCGCTCCATTCGCACCATCAACGGTATACTACGCCTTCCACATCGCTGGCAACGGGTTCTACAAAACGCTGGGGACTACTTTGAAGGACAGAAACAGTGGCAACTATTTATTCACAGCCCATACAAAAGAGTCGCATGTTTGCACCTGTTACTGTCCTTTAAAGTAGTCCCCAGCGTTGTGTAGAACCCGTTGCCAGCGATGTCGAAGGCGTAGTATACCGTTGATGGTGCGAATGGAGCGGTCTACGGCCTGTCGAAACTCTGAAACGGTTCTGAAGCGAATGCCACGAAGTACCGTTTGTTTGGGTTTTAACGCCATGAATCACCTTTCGGCCTTACTCATGGCAGAGGGTGGGTTGTTATTTATACAGTCTTATAAAATACTATAAGGCTATAATCAAGCCTTTATTCCAATGTCTTTCAGAAATGTCATGAGCTTTGCAGTGTTTTTTGGACTTAGAGCAGTTTGTAAGTCGTGGGATATGTTCTGTTTCTTTCTGGTGTCTTTGTATTTATCGCATTCCAGGATTATGTGCTTTAAAGTGATGGTCTCATTACAGGTGTCACAGGTTGGTGGAGGTTCTCCCTTTAGGAGATGCTGGTGAGTTAACTTCGTGTGGCCTATGCGATATCTAGTCCATATTGTTTGGTCCTTTTTATTTCGAAGGTGTGCGATTGGTCCGTTGTTTATGGCTGGGGCTATTTCGTGAAGTCTGTTGTTTTCCTGGCGTTCCCATTCCTGTTGCCATAGTTCTTTGATGTAGGATTGTATTTTTGGTTTGAAGTCTGTGGCCGGTATTTTTATGTTCTGCAGTACTGTGTTTGGGGGTTTCTGTGTCGCTTTATCCGCTTCCCGAGATACCTGTGTGGCTAGGGATCCAGCATAATTTAATATCATACCTAATGTCCGTGAGATGTACGATTTTGGCCAGTATATTGCATATCACTGGATGGTTTTGGGATGTAGTTTCAATGGCTTGTATGCAGGACTTAGAACGAAGTACCACACCATCCACCACACCCCCCGGACTTAAGTCCTTGTGACTCAAGTCCTTGATTCTGAAGATAAAGGAACTACTTGGTGGCATTCGCTTCAGAACAGTTTCAGAGATTCGACAGGCCGTAGACCGCTCCATTCGCACCATCAACGGTATACTACGCCTTCCACATCGCTGGCAACGGGTTCTACAAAACGCTGGGGACTACTTTAAAGGACAGAAACAGGTGCAAACATGTCACTTTTGTATCGGCTGTTAAAAAATGTTTTCCACAATTTAGGTTCCAACCCTCTACATTATCTATAGCTAAGTACAAAGCCGAACACCTGCATGTTCCCAACCAAAACAACGTCATTGACATTTAACATAATTACTGCTCACCACCATCAAGAAGCCACGTAGGAGGCTTTATTTATAGCGGTCCATCAAATGCACACCTAATTTAGGGTGTTTGTCTACGCTATTGTGGAGTGATTCATGGGTTCATCTCAGACTCAATGTGCAATAGAACAATTCCCTTTAAGAGTCTGGTGCGGTCTGACATCTGTTCACATGGTGCAGCTGAGTGGTTATGCTGTTGGGTTATCAATCTGTAAGTTGAGGGTTCAAATCCCAGGTCCTTGAAGTTACAGATGTGGGTCCTTGAGCAAGGCTTATGTGTTAACCCTGTGCACACCTGGTAAGTCACTTTGGATAAAAGCATCTGTGAAACGACTTAAATTTAAACGTAATAGTCCATCAAGACACTGCGTACGTACCTCATCTGACAGACTGTCATCACCTTTGTCCAGCACCTGAAGTCTGGAAGATTAAAGAACAAATCAGAGTCCATCATAAGGTGTAATTTGTTTCTTAGAACTATTCAAACCAACTATACGGCTGGAATACTTTATCCCAGAGGATAACTTAGCAGCCAGTATAAAAAAAATAAAATAAATAAAAAACACCCCAGAAATAGTGCAACCTTGTACTGTATTCAGATAACAGGGTTATGTTACAGATAACAGATATGGAAAGGAATAAAAGTAATTGAGCCCATCGCAGTTGGAAAGCAATGATGTTATATGACGAAAAATATATATATTCATTCATTCATTCATTCATCTCCTGCTTTATCCTTTATTTGGGTTGCGGTGGGGTTCCCCATGCCCATCCAGGGGAGAACGTTTCGGGCGCTGGGCAGATACACCCAGGACAGGACGCCAATCTATCACTAGGCACACACTCACACACTATAAGGGGCAATTTTGAGAATTCAATTGACTTGATCCATGTGTTTGGACTGTGGGAGGAAACCGGAGAACCTGGAGGAAACCCACGCAGACATGGGGAGAACATGGAAACTCCACCTAGATGGGGATTCGAACCGGGAATCCCTAGTGCTGAGAGGTGAACATGCTAAACCACTAAGCCACTGTGCCATTTACATACATATATATATTCATTCATTCATTATCTCCCGCTTATCCTCTATTAGGGTCGCGGTGGGGTTCCCCATGCCCATCCAGGGGAGAACGTCTCGGGCGCTGGGCAGATAGACCCAGGACAGGGCGCCAATCCATCGCTGGGCACACATTCACTCACACAGACACACTCTATATGGGGCAATTTGGAGAATTCAATTGACTTGATCCATGTTTTTGGACTGTGGGAGGAACCCGGAGAACCCGGAGGAAACCCACGCAGACACGGGGAGAACATGGAAACTCCACCCAGATGGGGATTCGAACCGGGAATCCCTAGCGCTGAGAGGCGAACGTGCTAAACCACTAAGCCACCGTGCCGCCTTATATATATATATATATATATATATATATATATATATATATATATATATATATATATATATATATATATATAAAATGCACAATATTGTAGTAAACATGTAAAAGTGTCAATTAAAAAGTGTGTTAAAGTGACCAGCGTGTGGAGGTGCTCTAAATCAGGGGCACCAAATTCAATTGCACCGGGGGCCAAAACTTAACACAGTTTAGGTCACATAAACCACCAGTTCCACACCCACTAGACCCTGCACACCTGACCCACTCATCAATGCTCACAAGCCAGCATAGAAAAGACAGCTGGACACCACAGTCTGATTAACATCTGTAGGAAGCTCATACAGATGTTTTAAGGAGCCCAGTCTCCGCAAAAAGTAGAGCAGAACTATGAACTCTTAAACAAAGTGCCTACCACAGTCCAAAAGCATAGATTAAGGTCAATTGAACCCTCCAAATAGCCCCATATAGAGTGTTTGTGAGTGTGTGCCCAGTGATAGATTGGCACCCTGTCCTGGGTGTATCTGTCCAGCGCCCAAAGCTTTCCCCCCTCCCAACGTGCGGCCCTAGGAGAGGATTAAGCGGAAGATAACGGATAGATGAAATAAAGGATTCTTCTTATTATTCTTATTTTATTATTATTAATAATAATTATTATGTGCGGCACGGTGGCTTAGTGGTTAGCATGTTCTCCTCTCAGCACTAGGGATTCCCGGTTCGAATCCCCATCTGGGTGGAGTTTCCATGTTCTCCCCGTGTAAGCGTGGGTTTCCTCCGGGTTCTCCAGTTTCCTCCCACAGTCCAAAAACATGGATCAAGGTCAATTGAGTTCTCCAAATTGCCCCATATAGAGTGTGTGTGTGAGTGCCCAGTGATAGATTGGCGTCCTGTCCTGGGTGTATCTGCCCAGCACCCGAAACGTTCTCCCCTGGATGGCCCCCCCCCCCCAATAAAGGATAAAAGCAGAAGATAATGAATGAATAATAATGAGTGGGCAATACTGTGGCTTAACGGTTCGAATCCCAATCTGGGTGGGTTTCCTCCAGGTTCCTCCCAGTCAACAAACATGGACCAAGGTGAATTGAATTCTCCAAATTGCCCCATATAGAGTGTGTGTGTGTGTCCAGTGATAGATGGGCACCCGAAACGTTCTCCACTGGACGGGCATGGGTATGGGCACCCCACTGGACAGGCATGGGCACCCCCCCAACCCTAGTAGAGGATAAAGCGGATGATGACGGATGAAGAAAGGAGATAAAGGGCTCTTATTATTCTTATCATTTTTATGATATTAATAATTAACAGTAGTCATGCATCATTCAGCTCAGCATCATCTCTGGTCCTCACAAGCAACAAAGCTGAACTACAGTCACGCCATCCGCATCAAACAGCGCGCTCTGTGGATGAAACGCGTGGGGGCTCCCACAGGAAGGTTCTCGTGTGTTTATAAAGTGGACCCCACGCAGAGTGAGGCGCGTGGAAGCCGGAAAGTCAGCGGCCATCATTTGGCGCCAAATTCGGTCTCCTTGATGACAGGACTGAGAGCTAACGCTAAGCTAACCCACCAAAACAAGACGGCCAACGAGCCGGCTCGCGGGAGTCGACTCCGCCGCGATTCGGACGTTTTTCGCAACGAGAAATGTGTTTTGAGGGGAAAAAGCGTCATTATGAAATAAAAACAAACTAACAACTAAATAAAACCGTTAAGTGTAACAACTTTTAACATTTTTAAAATTGTGATAAAACGCAAAAGGGGGTAAAAAAAAAAAAAACTAGTCATACAACGTCTGTACATATAATTGGAGTTTCAAAAGCTATGTTACATTTTTACTATGCGAATAAAAATTTTAACTATTTAAGTATAGCATCAAAAGCATAACAACTTTTTACGTCTTTAAAACGGCGATAATACGCAACAGGTAAAAAAAAAAATAGTCAAGACACATACGGCACTTTTAATTGGAATTTCAAAAACCTATGTTAAATTTATACTATGCCAGTTAAATTTTTAACTATTTAATTAGAGTATTACAAGTATAACGACTTTTAAAGTCTTTAAAACGGTGATCACTTGCAACAGGTATAAAAAAACTAGTCATACAACGATGCTACTTTGAATTGGAGTTTCAAAAGCCTATGTTAATTGTTTACTATGCCAATTAAATTTTTAACTATTCACGTTGTGTACATTCTTTTTAAAACGACTCGATCGCCCGGACGGGATTCAAAGAATCGACTCGTTGATCCAGCACTACAAAACGCGGAATCGACTCCGCTTTAAAGAACCGAACAGGCAGAACAACGTAGAGAGCGATCATCTATCAATTTTGCAGACATGACGCTTCACAAACTATCGTATCGCACGTTTCGTGTTGATGTTTTTGAGACAGACAAGCAGCCATACCGTTTCTTTACATCCTCCGGCAAACACAGCGTGGTTCGGGAAGGCATTTCAAGCGAGGGAGACGAGACTCGATTTAAAAACACCGCGAGCGCAGTGCAGCTACAATTAAAAAAATAATAAAATCACAAAGATTAAAAAGCTATATAGAGAATAAAATGTGAGCGTAGCGGCCACAGCGGGTCACCGTAAGCTTAGAATGAGCGCTTTTAACGCCACACAGCCGAAAGGCGGGTAATGTGGACTGTACCACTATTGTTTAAAAAAGAGGGGGGGAGGATAACTGTGTTGCGCGCAATTGAAACAAACAAGCGATTTGATGTCCAAAGATCAAGTCATGCGTAGTAATGGCGATAATTTAATGGTATTAAAGTTATTAAAAATGTTATACAAAGCATTTCTGCGTGACAAAATAAACCGTATCGTACAATAAAAAAAACACCTTTGGTCGACATGGAACGGGCCACAGAAGATAAATACTGAGCGGCAAAATGACGTAGGCAACGCTCTGATTGGACGCGAGGCGTGGAGTGGGCGGTGCCTGCAAAGGCGGGAGATTCTGCGGCCACGTTAAAGCGCACAGGCGTTCGGACTGTAATATAAATTTAGGCGGCGTTGTGACGTCACGTTTGTATTTCTATGACGTTGTACCAAGCATTATCCATCCATCCATTATCTTCCGCTTTATTCTCTACTGGGATCGCGAGGGTGGGTGGGTGGGGGTGTTCCCCATGCCCATATAGGGGAGAACGTTTAGGGCGCTTGGCAGATAGACCCAGGACAGGGCGCCAATCCATCGCTGGGCACACACTCACTCACACAGACACACTCTATATGGGGCAATTTGGAGAACTCACTTAACCTTGATCCATGTTTTTTGTACTGTAGGCGGAAACCAAAGAACCCGGAGGAAACCCCACGCGGACACGGGGAGGACATGGAAACGCCACCCAGATTGGGGATTCGAACCGGGAATCCCTAGTGCTGAGAGGAGAACATGCTAAACCACTAAGCCATCGGCTGCCCCAAATCATTATCAATCTATCCATTATCTTCGGCTTTATCCTCTACTAGGGCCGCGGGGGTGGGGGGGATCAGTGGTTCTCCATGCCCACCCATGGGAGAACGTTTCAGGCGCTGGGCAGATACACCCAGGACAGGGGGGCAATCTATCGCTGAACACACTCACACAAACACACAATTTGGAGAACTCAATTGGCCTTGCTCCATGTTTTTGGACTGTGGGAGAAAACCAGAGAACCCGGGGGAAACCCACGCGGACACGGGGAGGACATGGAAACTCCACCCAGATGGAGATTCAAACCAGGAATCCCTAGTGCTGAGAGGAGAACATGCTAAACCACTAAGCCATCGTTCCCCCTTTTGAACATATTTCCCATAATGGACGCAATATATGCATAAATATAATGGACGCAGGGCTGCATGGTGGCTTAGTGGTTCTCCCCGTGTCTGCGTGGGTTTCCTCCGGGTTCTCCGGTTTCCTCTCACAGTCCACAAGACACCATGTTTTTGATAGATGACAGATCTGGACTGCAGAACAGCCAAACATGCGTCCTGCGGATACATAATGTAAACACTGTAATACACACACACACACATCTCTGCTGTTTCTGCTACATCTCATATTTTATATGCTACTATATTTATATTTCTAACAAATACTAAATTTTATATATATATATATATATATATTCATTCATTCATTCATTCATTATCTTCCGCTTTATCCTCTATTAGGGTCGCGGTGGGGTTCCCCATGCCCATCCAGGGAAGAACGTTTCGGGCGCTGGGCAGATAGACCCAGGACAGGACGCCAATCCATCGCTGGGCACACACTCACTCACACAGACACACTCTATATGGGGCAATTTGGAGATTTCAATTAACTTGATCCATGTTTTTGGACTGTGGGAGGAAACCGGAGAACCCGGAGGAAACCCACGCGGACATGGGGAGAACATGGAAACTCCACCCAGATGGGGATTTGAACCGGGAATCCCTAGTGCTGAGAGGCGAACGTGCTAAACCACTATGCCACTGTGCCGCCCCTATATATATATATATATATATATATATATGTATATAGTTGAATAGTTTATATTATATATATATATATTCATAGTTGTATATTCTATTACATTTTACATATCTATACTTTTTTTAATCTTATATTCTTCTTTAAAATTTAAAATCAAGTTCTAACTTTAAAAGAACAGGGGGATCGGGGTCCGTGACCCATAAATAAGTTTTTGTCTGATGTACCACGTGTGATAAAAATGATAATGAAATTCTCTTGAATCTTGAATAATGAGATAAAGTAATAACAAGTATGGAAAACGTAGACTACAGTTCAAAATATCGCCGATAGAGGGCGCCAAAGGATGTGATATGATCGAAGACCGTTTTTGAAATCACATGCATTTTTCGCTCCAACCACTAGATGGCAGTTTGAGAGCAGATTTGTCTCCTCTCTCACGCTTTAAACCGTTTAGCCAGGTGAACATTGTTGGTTTATTACTGGATTTGTAACGAGAAACACATTGTACATTTAAACAAGACAAGTTTGCTCGTTTATCTGTACTCACCTCAGTTTTAAAACTCTCGAAAGGAAGAGAAGGTCTCACCAAAATCTCACCCTGGTCCTGGGAAGCTGAGGCGAAACGGCAAAACACCAACTTCCCAAAATCTGAACGGGCGCACATGCAGTGCATCATGGGTGGGGCAGGTGAACGGGGACATGCAACAGGACTCATACAGATGTGGATGATAAAGTTCGGAAGCGTAGTTCTGCAGCTGTTCCAGGGTTCCTACGCCTGATGTCACTTCCTGCTGACAGATGTTGGCCGTTTTCCCAGCAACCCCCCGTTCCCCCGGGAGGCCGCTCACGGTTCCCAGTCGGAGCGTGGACGTCGGATGGAAACCAGGCCGGACTGTTCAAACTCACAAACGTTCACCAATATCCCAATAAATCTCACGAAAGTCAGCGAAAGGGCTGTAATATTTGAACCCCCCCCCCCCCCCCTGATTGGACAGAGTGTTCAGGGACACGTGAACCCCAAAGTTCATCACACATGGAACAGAACTGTTAAGCTGTTTTTACTAAATCTTTCTAGACCCACGATTGATGCACTGAAGCTTTTATTCATTCATTCCTCCATTATCTTCCGCTTTATCCTCTATCAGGGTCACGGGGGGGGGGGGGGTTCCCCATGCCCATCCAGAGGAGAATGTTTCGGGCGCTGGGCCGACACACCAAGGACAGGATGCCAATCTATCACTGGACACACTCACTCACACAGACACACTCTATATGGGGCAATGTGGAGAACTCAATTGACTTGATCCATGTTTTTGGACTGTGGGAGGAAAGCGGAGAACCCGGAGGAAACCCACGCAGACACGGGAAGAACATGGAAACTCCACCCGGATGAGGATTTGAAGTGGGAATCCCAAGTGCTGGGAGGAGAACATGCTAAACCACTGAGCCACCATGCCGCCTGAAGCATTTAGTAATTCATTCATTCATTCATTCATTATCTCCAGCTTTATCCTCTATTAGGGTCGCGGTGGGGTTCCCCATGCCCATCCAGGGGAGAACGTCTCGGGCGCTGGGCAGATACACCCAGGACAGGGCGCCAATTCAATGCTGGGCACACACTCACTCACACAGACACACTCTATAGGGGGCAATTTTTGAGAATTCAATTAATTTGATCCATGTTTTTGGACTGTGGGAGGAAACCGGAGAACCCGGAGGAAACCCACGCGGACACGGGGAGAACATGGAAACTCCACCCAAATGGGGATTTGAACCGTGAATCCCAAGTGCTGAGAGGAGAACATGCTAAACCACTAAGCCACCGTGCCGCCCCTAAAGCTTTTAGTAATTATGAATTATAATCCAGAGGTGGATTGCCCCCCCCTGTCCTGGGTGTATTTGCCCAGCACCCGAAACGTTCTCCCCTGGATGGGCATGGAGAACTCCTCCACGCCCCTAATAGAGGATAAAGTGGAAGATAATGGATGAATGGATCCAGAATATTGAAAATTTTGTAAGAATTCATGTTACATGTCCTCCACAGAGCATATAGATGGACTTTGTAGTTCTATAATTCCAGACTGTAGTCCATCTGTGTTCTTGTTGTTGGTTCTCTGTTCTCTGTTGGTCAGCAGCAGTGCTGCTGGAGTTTCATTTCTCCACCTCAGTCACACTGCTGGGATAGGAATAATGCCCCCACCCAATAACCCCTGCTCTGTGGTGGTACTATTGGGGTTCTGACCATTAGAACAGAGTACACAGTATGTACTGTAGAACACAAACAGATGGACTTACAGAACTACAAAGTCTTTACAGGAAGTGGAACTGAGGGGGCGTGTCCAAACATCTGACTGCACACTGATTGGTTATCATATGGCTCCATGCCAGTAGAATCTTGGATATTTATTATATCATGGATATATATTAGTTTCCAGGACCCCTGGACCACAGAAATGCAAATATCGGACAAGCGGCTGTGTAGTTCTGTCAGGACGATTTTTGGACAAATGGACACGTGATCTTTACACGATGTGCACACTGTCCCTCACTGATGTCTCGGTCCTCACAACACTGAGGCTTTCTTGTTACCGTCACTTGTATTTTTTTGGAGGGTCCAGTATTGAAATGCTATAAAACGATATATAAATAAATAAACCTGAAACCTTTAAACTTGGCAGAATGGTGGTTTAGCATGTTCTCCTCTTAGCGCTAGGGATTCCCGGTTCGAATCCCAGACTGGGTGGAGTCTCCATGTTCTCCCCGTGTCCACGTGAGTTTCCTCCGGGTTCTCTGGTTTCCTCCCACAGTCCAAAAACATGGATTCAAAGTCAATTGAATTCTCCGAAATTGCCCCATATAGAATGTGTCTGTGCGAGTGAGTGTGAGCCCGTCCTGTCCTGGGTGTATCTGCCCTGCGCCCGAGACGCTCCCCCTGGATGGGCATGGGGAACCCCCCCCCCCCCAGTACAGGACAAAGCGGAAGATAACGGATGGATGAACCTTTAAACTGAATCGCGTGCCATATGTGGGCATCGCTGACATGGCAACGTGACTCCAACATGACTTCAGGGGTTTATTGCTGCAATACGAAATGTTCTCCAGCAACCCCCCTCCCCCCCTGCCCCCCACTTAATAATCAGGCCTTTTCTTTAAGGACTCGAGACTTTAAATCCCAGTTAAGTTCAGTTCAAACCCGAAAATGCCTTAGTAAGTAAATATAAGTCCGCGTATGCGTCTAAACCGCTGCCCGGGCGCTGTTGGCTTTGCCCGTGCACGTTCATTTGCATGCACACTCGGCCAGATTCCATTTTCTGGCTCCCAGACACGGAGCCAAAAGCCAAAAAGCCTTTTTTTTTTTTATTTTTTTTTTTTTCCATAACGCCGCTGAATTTCACCTGTCATCGTGCTCCCACACCCCCGCCCCATCCCGAGCCCATGCCTGTGTTCTCAAGCTCGCCCAGTCGAGACGCCTGGCAGGGCCGTGCGAGCGGGTAAACAGGCAAAGCCGATGGTTCGGGGCGAAGACGTCGTTTTCGTGTCGCGGCGGGCCCGGCGCTCCCCGTGTCGCTGCACGTCGGGCTTTAAGTCAGCCCGTTTTCGTTTCCAGCGAAAGCCATTGGGCAAGTCGGGCCACGTTATTAACGAAGGATCAGATCGCGGTGCGCGCGGATCGGAGATCCCCCCCCCCTTCCTGGCCGGCGTTGCGAGAGGACGCGGACAAGCGCAGACATTTTGTGGTGATTTATTTTTTTTCTATAAAAGGAATGAACAAAAAAGGTTTATGTACCAATATTAGTGTTTAGGTTTGTACCATTGTAACACAGTTAACTTGCTACTAGACACAACAAATAAAAAAAATAAAAAAGGCTATTGCACACAAGACACATCTCGGACATAAATACAATACAACGTACAAACATACGGGCTTTTTACAGGTTTTACAGTAAGGCGATGTATGTATGACACTCAACCGAAGCGGGAAGGCATGCTGGCACGGTCTGGTACGAGGGGTCCCCGTACAAAATAATAATAAAAAAAAAGAAAACAACGTAAAGAAACGTAAAGCAAACACTAAATGAGTTTGGAAGAGCTGCCAAAGTGCTTTCTCCGCTGATTGACGCAGGAAAGGCCTGCGAGCCGATGCTGAGTTGGCGTACGGGCGTATTGTCTGAGAGAATTGAACACTTTATGAACGACAGGAAGTACCTTGGGAAACCCGGGACGTCCTGCTGCTACACGCAATGGGATGTTTTGGGTAACGCGGTTAACCCCCTGACCTACGACCACCAGAGTGCAGCCTCCCCGTCGCATCGGAGGAATGGAAGGCGACCGGTTCAGTGTGTCGTGATGTCGAGAGTTTGCGTTAAGACATCGCAGGGAGGGTTACACTGACGTTATCCCATCGGTATACCGATTTGAAGGTACGGGGTCAGCCGGTAGACCGCACCCCTGGAGTGACGAGGGGTTCAGGGCCTTGCTCAGGGGCCCGCGTTGGTAAGTTCAGGGATGGGTTACCATGGAGGTGCCACGCCCCCTCGTTTTTTTTTTTTTTTTTTGGATAATACTGTCACGGGGCGAAGCTTTCGCTCCGAACACTTCATGCATACATTCAGTTACGGGGAAAGTTGCGACGACGCACCTTTTGGCCCAAGGAAACGTACGTTCTGGCTGCGGCCAACTTTACAGGAAATTACGCTTACGATAAAAAAGGACAAAAAAAAAACGGAATGCAGTGGAAGAAGCTGGCGAGGAGAAGGCTGTTAGCGTGAGAAAAGCGGTAACGTGTGACTGTAGACTAATACGCGGTACGTTATTATGTACACTGCTCATGTCATGCAAATATAATGAAGTGTATTACTTTGGTTGTATTGTAGTTAAAGCGAATTATGTTCATCATACAATGGAATATGTAAAAAATTAAAAATGAAAAAATAAAACGACATTCCGGCACCCCTGGCTCATGTGCGCAACCGATCCCAACCATCGGTCCGTCGGCCGGGACGGCCAGGTCGCTCCGGACCGCCGCCGTAGACTGACGAAAAGCCGTCACAGGCGCACTACAATCACAGAATGCATTAAAAGTGCATTAGACTTAAATTTAGTTCCAGACCGTCGGGTTGTTTGCCGTGGACTAAACCATTTTAGTCGCTTTTAGGGGGCGGTGGGGAGGGGGGGGTACACAAAACGGGGAAAGTCCATGACCCAAGTTCATTCCTGCCATTGTCTCTCCGCAAAGGGGCGAAAATTTGGCTATGTTCAGGTTCCCGTCGGTTCCGGAGACCCCGAGTTCAAACGCAGGTGGTGCAGTCCTGCATGATGGGCGTCATCTGGTGTTCGTGTTTGCTGGTACAGTGTTCCAGCGAGCTGGAGCTCTTGAGCTGCAGCATGCAGCGGTCGGCCGGCCGGCCGCTTTGCAGGAGGCCCCAGCAGCACAGCACACGCAGGAACTCCCGCCGCATGTCCTTGCTGCGCAGCGTGTAGATCAGCGGGTTGAGCGCCGAGTTCAGGGTGGCGATGCCGAAGAAGATCTTGGCCTTGTTGAGGATGGGGCAGGAGGACATGCTGCACGAGGTGTCCAGCAGCAAGATGGTGAAGGCGGGCAGCCAGCAGACGATGAAGACGCCCAGGACGATGGTGACGGTCTTGAGCAGGGCGTAGGACGCCGTGTTGGTGGCCTCCTGGTGGCTGGAGCGCACGATCAGGTAGATCCGCACATAGAGGATGACGATGGAGAGCAGGATCAGGCTGAAGATGGTCACCACGAAGCAGATGTAGCGCCGGGTGTTGAGCGGCATGACGGCCGAGCACTCGTTCAGGTTGTTGATGCAGTTCCAGCCCAAGATGGGGAGGCCGCCCAGGAGGATGGAGGTGACCCAGCAGGCGCCGATCAGCAGGAACATGCGGCAGGTCTTGGTGGAACCGTAAACCTTGACTTTAGTGATGGCGATGTAGCGCTCGATGGCGATAGCCAGCAGGCTGAACACTGAGGCAGCCAAGGCGATGAAGGCGGTACCCTCTCTTATGAACCACTGCACGGGGACCAGCTCGAAGGTCTTGGAGCCCGACAGGAAGATGTTGGCGATGTAGGCCGAGCCGGCCAGCAGGTCCGAGAAGGCCAGGTTGCCGATGAAGAAGAACATGGCCGAGTGGAACTTCTTGTTCCGGAACACGGCGATGAGGACCAGCAGGTTCTCCAGGATGATGACGCTGCAGATGACCATGAAGAGAACGTTGAGGACATCTTCGCTGTCGTCTTTCTTGCGTCTGACCAGTTGCGCGTTGCTCCAGTTCTTGGCGTACATGTAGTGCACTTCCACTAAGCTCTTGTTGTAGTATTGAGAGTACTTGCTCTGCATGGCGACGTCCTGACAGCTCCCTAAAGTCCCAATGCTGTCGCTCACCAAAGATCACGGGTCCCAGGAACAGAGCCGGGCCTAGAGTCACGTCTCAGTGGCCCAGGAAGTCCCTCTGGGTTGCCTGCAGGGACAAATTAGAGATAAATTTAAAACCCAGCCTAATTACTTGTACTAGCAATAAGGGTTAAGGAACCACATTGGGAGGTTTTTAGTGGGCGCTTATCAATAACCTACCACACACTTCATTAATAAGTGAACCAAGTGACCCAACCAATATATACCAAGGAGCAATGGACCAGTTTACGCCTGTGGGCATTTGCATTTCATTTAATGGGTTTTTTAGACTTTTGTAGATCGCACACGTCTTAAAGGTTCTAAAATAGCTCCAGCGGGAATTTCCCCTTCGAGACGACGGCATGCCAAACCCCCAGCAGCAGCTACAAACCGCTCAGACACCGAGCACCAAGAGACGTCTTCGTGCACTCCCACGTGCTGTAGGAAAGTTTGTCTTACAACTCACTGATTCGCAACAAATCTGAAGAGTGAGGTCTGGAAAGAGAGAAATCCCAGAGCAAGACGTCATTTCAGATTTATAAAGTCCATTTCCACCATCACCAAAAATAAGCAAGAGAAAGTCAGAATTCTGAGCTTATCTCAGATTTTCGACTTTTTACCTTAGATTTTAGATTTTATTCTCGGGATTCTGACGTTTTATCTCAGAAATGAACTTTTTAATCCTAGAATTTAGACTTTTTATCTTGGAATTGTGACGTTTTATCTCAGGTATAAAATTTTTATCTTAGAATTAAGACTTTTTATCTCGGAATTGTGACGTTTTATCTCAGGTATAAAATTTTTATCTTAGAATTAAGACTTTTTATCTCTGAATTGTGACGTTTTATCTCATAATTTAACTTTTTATCTTAGAATTTAGACTTTTTTAAACTCAGTATTCAGACTTTTTATCTTAAAATTTTGATTTTGTCTCAGAATTCTGACATTTTATTTTAGAATTTGGACTTTTTATCTTGAAATTTAGATATTATCTCAGAATTTTTTTAAATCTCGGAATTTAAATGTTCTCAGAATTCTGACATTTTACCTCAGAATATCAACTTTCATCTCAGAAATTTATATATCAGAAATCAGATGTTTTGTTTCAGAATTTGGACTTTTTAAAGTGGAAACGGGCTTCCACATAGAAGAACCCTCACTGGTTCTATCCCAGTTCTTCAACTGTAAATAATGAGACGTTCACAGCAAAGCCTGACGATGGACTTCGCCACGGTCAAGCACCTTGACATCCACTAATCCACGCTTCGGTCAACAAACAATTCTGTTATCTGACGTCAAATAGACCCCTATCTAATCTCGGCGGTATCTGTTTTGGGAGTAAACACTGTTAGTGTAACTACGCAATTAGCTTCCCAGTCGTGAACCACTGGATTTAAATGTCAGGTCATTCACATGAAGTCATGCTGCTGACACGTTCCTCCAAACTGCCTTACAACTCTCCCAACAGGATGGTCCTGGGTCAGAACACACGCTCGTCCATACATCAATACCTCCATACGGAGCAATGAGGGGTCAGGGGCCTTGCTTAAGGGCCCACGTTGGTAATATTTGGTGGACGCCAGGTTTAAGCCTTGTCTCTACATGGCTGTCCTACATTGTTGTTGCTGACTGGCCGCTCAAGGAGGATGAGTCCCCCACTGAGTCTTGGTCCTCCCAAGGTTTCTTCCTTGAATAACAACATAAAAGGGAGTTTTTTTCTTGCCACTGTCGCTTCGGCTTGCTCTTTGGGGGTTTAATGGCTTTTCATTCTGTAAAGCTGCTTTGTGACGATGTACTGTTGTAAAAAGCGCGACATAAATAAATAACTTGAACTTAACTTGAACTTCAACCTTATGGTCGATTTGGATGAAAATCAATGAGTCCACCCTGCACCCCACCTGCCGCTGAAGATCTCCAGAGCATCACTACCATAAACATACCCACAAACGTCCCCTGATGAGTTCTGGTAAACTTCAAAGCAAGGTGACGTGAATCAGCGTGAAAGCAGAAATCCCACACACCACTTCCCAATAATATAAATAATGTCATTGTTGACTCTCTAAATGATGAATAGAGGGCGGTGATTTGTTCGGTCTGATTTATGCGTCCGATCATGTTAAATTAAGTCGAAAATTTAAAGCAAGATCCTGATTTTTTTTCAATACACACCTTCTACTGTATTGTGGCTAATTCAGCTGATTGGGACGCTGCGGTGTGTATTTATGTATGTCTTATGTATGCACAAAGACGCTTTTCATGGGTTTCTTTATTGGAAAATGTCAACAAAAATATGTTACAGTCGGGTCCAAATACCAGAGACAGAACTTGAGAGATAAAAACCATCCATCCATCCATCCATCCAATCCACTATCTTCCACTTTATCCTCCACTAGGGTTGCGAGGGGGGGGGGGTTCTGGCACTGGGCAGATACACCCAGGACAGGACGCCAATCTATCACTGGCACACACTCACTCACACAGACACACTCTGTATGGGGCAATTTGAAGGATTCGATTGACCTTGATCCAGTTTTTGGACTGTGGGAGGAAACCGGAGAACCCGGAGGAAACCCACGCGGACACGGGGAAAACATGGAAACTCCACCCGGATTGGGATTCGAACCGGGAATCCCTAGTGCTGAGAGAAGAACATAGTGGTTTAGTGGTTAGTACGAGTCTAGGTTCGAATCCCAATCTGGGTGCAGTTTCCATGTCCTCCCTGTGTCCATGTAGGTTTCCGCCAGGTTCTCCAGTTTCCTCCAACAGTCCAAAAACTTTGATTCAAGGTAAATTGATTGTTCTAAATTGCCCCATATAGTGTGTGTTTGTGAGTGTGCCCAGTGATAGACTGGCGCCCTGTCCTGGACGGGCATGGGGAACCCCCACGCGACCCTAATAGAGGATTAAGCGGAAAAGAGGCGGTCGGCACTGAATTACGGACACTTCAGAGCAGAGAGCCGGCTTTAGGATGCAGAAGGTATGTTCCGCATATCCGAATTCTGTAAGATAACCGTGGAAACATGTATTAAGTATCTGAATATACTTAATACAATAATAATAACCTGAATCTCCGCTCTGCTCATTTCGTTCCCATCAGATAACCAACAGGGCGGATACACCGTGCGCCGACGACAATAAGCTGTTTCTTTCGAAGGACGGCTATTTTTTCCCCCCAGTGGTCCTGGATGCAATGACCAGCCATTGTTTGTGTCTTGTCTACGAAGCCCGGCCGTCTGTCTGGGGGCCCCGGGCCTGTTTGTGCGCCATGGACAGGAATCCCACGTATCCGCATTACGCGCTGACGCGGCGGCCGGCGTGATTACAGGAGGCCCAACACAAACACCGGCGAGGATGCACACGGCGTGACGCGACGCAGGGCGAGGCCTGTGCCGGGGGGGGGGGGGGGGGGGGATGTGGCGCACATGCAGGACGGTCACACGTCCCGAGTCCGGGGTCGGGAAGGTCGCTTCCTTAAGTACAAGCCAAGGACAATGCCCTCTGCTCGCAGTGCAGTGTGTACAGTCACACAGAACGCTGCGGCATTAAAATCAAAACAGCGTTACGCAGCGCTTCCCTCAGATGTGAGTCGAGTAAATGGCAAAAATTAAAATAAAGATATAAATAAAATGTAAACGCCATTTAAAGAGCAGCGAGAGCTGAATATGTACTTTAGCAGAGCCACCACATCCTTTCTCATATATATATATATATATATATATATATATATATATATATATATATATATATATATGGGTGGAATGGTGGCTTAGTGGTTACCACGTTCTCCTCTCAGTGCTAGAGATCCAGGTTCGAATCCCAATCTGGGTGGAGTTTCCATGTTCTCCCCGTGTCTGCGTGGGTTTACTCCGGGTTCTCCTAATTCCTCCCACAATCCAAAACCATGGATCAATGCCCCATATAGAGTGAGTGAGTGTATGCCCAGAGATAGATTGGTGTCCTGTCCTGGGTGTATCTGCCCAGCTCCCAAAACGTTCTCCCCTGGATGGGCATGGGGAACCCCAGCAGAGGATAAAGCGGAAGATAATGTATGTATGTATGTATATATATATATGGTTGAAATCCAACCCTATCTTCGATCACCACACTGTAACTCTTACTCTTTAGGACCCTGCAAAGGTTCATACACTGTGTACAAACCACAAAGAATCGGCGTGTTGGCTTGATTGAAGCCGGATTTATTTAGCTACGATGACTGTGCATGTAAACTGGTTTCACAAGCACCTCCATCCCCTTCTGGCGTCTTGCAAAACCACCTTGCAAGACGTCTTGCTTGCAGATTCTCGGCTTCCAGAAAGACTGCATGCCAGCAAAGCCGCGGCCTCGTCACGGCGAGCCGTCTGTCAGGCCGAGATTTTCACGCCGTGTGAAACCTGATGGTCTGGTTCCACGGCGTCTTTGCTTCTGACAGCAGACCCCACCGTCCTACCGCGTGCACACACACACACACACACACACACACACACACACACACACACACACACACACACACACACACACACACCCACACGCACCCCCCCCTCACGTCTTCATTGGCAGACTTTAAAGGCTGCGACACTTTCAGCAGGACACTCCCTGTTCATGGGACCCGGCTAAAAAGACGTAGGCGTTTCTTTGGTTTTCGATTCTCATGGGCTTGAAACTCGAAAATTTAAAATTAAAGAGGCGTCCAGAGTCCCTCAGGATGTTATTGTTGACGGGCAGTTTATAGTTTCATTCGTCGTCGCCGTCGTCATGGGACTGTTTCCTGCCACTCAGGTGTCTCGCACTTATTACACAACAGCTACCAACCAGAAGACTGTAGACTGTAGACTGCGTTTCCTGCAAAACATTTGACGCCACTCAACCATTACATTACAGAACCGGTCCAAAGTTTGGCCACGCCCCCTTCGTGCTTCATCCTCTATGTCCTCCCCTTACCATATGGATGGACTTTGTAGTTCTACAATTACAGACTGTCCATCCCCACCCAGGGGAGAACGTTTTGGGCACTGGGCAGATACACCTAGGACAGGACACCAATCTATCGCTGGACACACACTCACTCACACAGACACACTCTATATGGGGCAATTTGGAGAATTCAGTTGACCTTGATCCATATTTTTTGGACTGTGGGAGGAAACCGGAGAACCCGGAGGAAACCCACGCGGACACATGAAACATGAAAACGCCACCCAGATTCCACCTAGCGCTGAGAGGAGAACATGCTAAATCACTAAGCCACCCGCATATATATATATATATATATATATATATATATATATATATATATATATAAGGGCGGCACGGTGGCTTAGTGGTTTAGCATGTTCTCCTCTCAGCGCTAGGGATTTCCGGTTCGAATCCCCATCTGGGTGGAGTTTCCATGTTCTCCCCGTGTCCACGTGGGTTTCCTCCGGGTTCTCCGGTTTCCTCCCACAGTCCAAAAGCATGGATCAAGTCAATTGAATTCTCAAAATTGCCCAATATAGAGTGTGTCTGTGTGAGTGAGTGTGTGTGTGCCCAGCGATGGATTGGCGCCCTGTCCTGGGTCTATCTGCCCAGCGCCCGAGATGTTCTCCCCTGGATGGGCATGGGGAACCCCACCGCGACCCTAATAGAGGATAAGCGGGAGATAACGAATATATATTCACTCATTATCTTCCGCTTTATCCTGTATTAGGGTCGTGGGGGGGGTTTTGTTGTTTTTGGACTGTGGGAATAAACCGGAGAACCCGGAGGAAACCCACGTGGACACGGGGAGAACATGGAAACTCCACCCAGATGGGGATTCGAACCGGGAATCCCTAGCGCTGAGAGGAGAACGTGCCAAACCACTAAGCCACCCGCATTTTATATATACACGTTTTTATTTGCAGTCAGTTAAAGATGTTTTTCTTTTTTTTTTTTTAAGTTATTTTAGACAACCTTGATGCATCGGTGTCCCACATTGTCCCACACCAACATAGTCTGGTCGTCGGGACCGCAGTCACTCAAAAGGGGGACTAATTGGGGCTTATCAGGTGTTGCTTATAAGCACAAACAAGCTCCTCAGGCTTTTGTGTAGCTGTCAGGGGGTTGAGGAAAGCGCTCTTGGCTTTAATAATAATAATAATAATAATAATAAAGCCCTGGGGTCAGGTTTCAGAGCCTGAAGGTCAGGCCAATACGGTTCTTGTGCAACGCTGCCGCCGCCGCCGCTGGCTTCGTGTTTGCGCACTTTTTTTTGACTTTCACGCTGAAGTCGTCAGTTTCCGGTCCCATACCTCGAAGACTCGCTCGCTGAAGTTTTCCCGGCGTCTCGGCCTGTGTCTCCTCGCTGAGCGCTGCACTCTGCACAGGATGTTCGTTCTGTATTTCACTTCCTCCGGCCCTTTTTTCTAGCCGACGACGGAGCGTCCCGCACGTGCACCCATGCGCCGCCGCGGGATTAGAGTACGTGTCGTTGGAATGGAGGGACCGTGGAGATGTTTGGACGTCTGTATATTGGACTAATATATATGGAATGTTAATTGGACTGGCGGTCCTGCAGGACGCTCGTAATGGACTCACATATAGTTTTCCAGTTGTTTAATATCTGTACATTAGTGTCCTACACTGTTGATGCTGCCTGGCCGCTCAAGGAGGATGAGTCCCTCACTGAGTCTCGGTCCTCACAAGGTTTCATTCATTCATTATCTTCATCTTTATCCTCTATTAGGGTCGCAGTGGGGTTCCCCATGCCCATCCAGGGGAAAACGTCTCGGGTGCTGGGCAGATACACCCAGGACAGGGCGCCAATCTATCACTGGACACACACTCACTCACACAGACACACTCTATATGGGGCAATTTGGAGAATTCAATTGACTTGATCCATGTTTTTGGACTGTGGGAGGAAACCACGCGGACACAGGGAGAACGTGGAAACTCCACCCAGATGGGGATTCGAACCGGGAATCCCTAGCGCTAAGAGGAGAACATGCTAAACCACTAAGCCACTGTGCCGCCCCTCACAAGGTTTCTTCCTTAAAATTACAGCATAACAGGGAGTTTTTTCTTGCCACTGTCGCTTCGGCTTGCTCTTTGGGGGTTTAAAGGCTTTTCATTCTGTAAAGCTGCTTTGTGACGATGTACTGTTGTAAAAGCGCGACAGAAATAAATAACTTGAACTTAAACTCTGTATATACAGAAGCACAAACCACCCCAGCACAGAAATCCGCCTCTTTTTGTGTAAATGGTACGAAACTCGCCCTCGTCTCCCCAGAATGTAGGTGGGGATTTCCTCCATTCTGCACCTGAAATAGACTTGGCATAACGGCCCCGGCGGCGCGCGCCGGCTTTCGGCTCACCGTGAGCCTTTCGCGTCTGCGTATACGGTTTATGCAAAGGTCTGTGCAAAGTTTCCACAGGGAACGAACGCCGGCGCGTTCTGACGTGCAGTTACGGCTGGAAGGGAAACAAAGCGTGGCCGGCGAAGAACATGCGCAAAAAAAACATCAGAGAGCAGAATCGCAATGTCAGGACTCCCAGAGCTGTAAATACAACTACACCCACCACACTGTCTCCCCTCACCTGGACGGGCATGGGGGACCCCTTCCATGAGCCCAGTAGAGGATGAAGCGGAAGATGATGGATGGAACACGGGTGGTGTGGTGGCTTAGTGGTTTAGCATGTTCACCCAGATCGGGATTCGAACCGGGAATCCCTAGCGCTGAGAGGAGGAGTTTGCATGTTCTCCCCGTGTCCGCGTGGGTTTCCTCCGGGTTCTCCGGTTTCCTCCCACAGTCCAAAAACATGGACCAAGTCAATCGAGTGTGTGAGTGAGTGTGTGTGTCCGGCGATGGATTGTCAATCTATCACTGGGCACACACTCACTCACACACACTCTATATGGGGCAATTTGGAGAAGTCAATTGACTTGATCCATGTTTTTGGACTGTGGGAGAAAACCGGAGAACCCGGAGGAAACCCACGCGGACACGGGGAGAACGTGGAAACTCCACCCAGATTGGGATTCAAACTGGGAATCAATCAGCACATGGACACAAGGAGAACATAGAATCTCCAGACAGATCAGGATTAGAACCTGGATCCCCAGCGCCGAGAGGTGGATGTGCTCGTTACACCGCCACACCCCCCCTCCCTACCCTCCCCCCCCCCCCACTAAGGACTTTTGCATAAACCCGTCAGTGGTTCCGATCAAATCGACTCAATGAATCGACTCTTTCAGGCTGCGATTATAAAACGGCGTGTTTGCAAAATTCCCCTTCTGCCTCTGATCATAAAAAAAAATAAATATAAATTTAAAAAAAAGTCCCTCAGTTGGATGAAGAATGGCCTTGAGCCTTACAAACACACCCTCACCGTCCCGACTCGGCCTCGGCATGCTCTCGCTCGGTGTTCCGTACAGACGGGACGTCTTTATTGAGTCGAAAAAAAGTCACACGGGTTCGAAAAAGCTTGAAAAAGACTCCGAGACGTTCTACAGATGTGAAACTCCGGCCCTTGAAGACTCGGACGTCTGTGTTTGGAGTTTACATCAGAGCTTTAAGGCTCAGTGAAGCGTTGAGTTCATGTTAGCGATTTACGACCTTCATCCTCGTTGGGAAAACATTTCGGGGAGGGGGGGGGTTGGGGGGGTATTGTTATTGTTCCGGTGCCGTGCCTGTACTCGTGCGCATAGGGCAGGGTTCGCGGAGTCGTGGTTTGATGAGTTTGTGTTGGAGTTACTCCAGCGGTCCGTACAGAGTCGCTCAGGCACAAAGAATCCGGAATGAACTGCAGTGTTGACTCGCAGCGCCGGCTCCGGGTTCGAGAGACCTGCATCACGGACCAGAAGGCCGACCGTTCACACCGCAGCACTGCCGCTCTGTGTATCCGAGAAATTCTCTAACATAACATACGGTACGTTTGGCCCCACCCCCTTCTCACTCCATCACAGTGCTTAGGCCGTAGTCCAGGGTGGCTTGGATTCAAGGTGAAGTGGCTGCTCTAAATTGCCCCTACATAATGGGTTGGGTGTTTCTGCCCACCCAAACGTTTTCTCCTGGATGGGCATCCTAACAAGCATCCTCAAACGGATGGGAGGGAGGTGGAGACTCTGGTAAAACTCGCACTTTGTTTACTTACTTTCATCTGCTCGGCATGTTGCTGATTCGGCATCATCGCCAGCGTTAATGTCATGTGTTTTCACCACCGCGAGGTGCAATCTGACCCACAATGTGGTGCGTGTGTTATGTTTAGGACGTGCGGG
>JAFMOD010000345.1:192830-211852 GCA_019802435.1 Corydoras maculifer
TACACACACAATCACACATACACACAATCACACATACACACAATCACACTTATACACACACAATCACACATACACACACAATCACACATACACACACAATCACACACAATCACACACACACATACACACACAATCACACATACACACATACACACACAATCACACATACACACGCACACACACACAAAACACATATGCATGAATAATAATCTGGCACCATGCTGTGCTCACAGCAGACTGCTGGTTCTGCTACTAAGCCTCACTCCCTGTATAACACAGCCTCAGGCCTGCTTTCACACACACACACACACACACACACACACACACACACACACACACACCTCATCGGGCGGCTGTGTACCAACTAGTCCTGCAAAAGCCTGCCGCCGTTCCCATAACCGAAGCGCATCATTAACACAGCATAGAGCACACTGTGTTCTGCCGTGACGTCCTGCATCACCGAAACTGAAGCGGGGTCCACTCAGGGTTCAATTCCTCTTTTCCTAGAGATCAAAGGCTGCAGAGGTTCGGTTCTGCTGCAGCACTAACCACTGCAGAACNAAACAAAGAGGGTGTTACCCTGAGAGACCATCGGACCTGGACTTTCTCACTCCTGGAACTTTAGATGAAGGTAGTGCACTAAGGACGAAACAGTTTTGTGTACATGGTTTTAAGGAACTACCCTCAGGGGACGTTTCCAGGGAACAACGTATCTTCAGGGAGGAGGTTTTGGAAGTCGTTCCTGTTATTTTGCTCAAAGTTAAAGAACCAGCAAGGACGCAAATATCCATCCATCACTTTATCCTCTACTAGGGTCCAATATGTGGGGTTCCCCATGCCCATCTAGAGGAGAAGGTTTCGGGCGCTGGGCAGATACACCCAGGAAAGGACGCCAATCTATCACAGGACACACACTCACTCACACAGACACACTCTATATGGGGAAATTCAGAACATTTAATTGACCTTGATCCATGTTTTTTGGACTGTGGGAGGAAACCGGAGAACCCGGAGGAAACCCACACGGACACGGGGAGAACATGGAAACTCCGCCCAGATTGGGATTCGAACCGGGAATCCCTAGTGCTGAGAGGAGAACATGCTAAACCACTGAGCCAGGTCTGAAACATGTTCCCCAACGTTACTGTCCTAAATTCTCTGGAATATCTTTGCAGATACACCAACACTCAATACACAAGCGACAGCTAAAGGAAGGCGCCAATCCATCGCTGGGCACACACTCACTCATTCACTCACTCAAACACACTCTATATGGGGCAATTTGGAGAACTCAATTAACTTGATCCATGTTTTTGTGGGAGGAAACCGGAGAACCCGGAGGAAACCCACGCAGACACGGGGAGAACATGGAAACTCCACCCAGATGGGGATTCGAACCGGGAATCCCTAGCGCTGAGAGGCGAACGTGCTAACCACTAAGCCACCGTGCCGCCCTTAAAATAAGAATACAGCGGCACATAACCTTTCACCTTTAAATTTTTTTGTAATTAATGAATTTATTTATTATTAATTAATTTTTTGCAGTTGAATTTCACAAAAGGACAAATCTGTACACAAGGTTCTCCACCGAGAGGTTTGCATTAGACTCCCATCAACATGTAATCCTGCCTGTGATCTGAGCACACACACACCCCCCCACACACACAATCCAAAATGAATACATAAATCAAATAAATCCGGCTGATCTGATTAAAATCGGATGATTAAACCATTATAATATCATAATGTAAACCAGCTTCTTGTGAGACATACTGTAGATATAAGAGTCTGTAGATTAGTCAGAAACACAATCTGTTTGTCAGCATCAGTCAGAAATCTGATGAAATTCAAGGAAAAGTCAACCAACAGGCCTCGCCTGATCGAATCGGGGCAGCGATTTTAATGCAGAAGCCGAATCCAGCGCAGTGCAGCGGGCGGAGGGCGAGCTGAAACTCCGCGGGTGTAGGAATCGAACCCGGCGCATTGCACCTGGTAACGAAAAGGCTACAAGATAAAGGCCTTCGGTAAACCGTACGTGATTACTTACCCCTGACTGATATGAGCAGGGCGACTGAGAGTTGTTTCGCCCCCGGGACATGTCTATACGTTTTCGTTTGACATTTCCTCGACTGATATTAGTCACGCAGACGGAACGAACTCAGGTTTTCTACTAGAGGAGCCACCAACTTCTGCTCTGATATGAGTAGAGATACAGCGAGGCGCTCTAAAGGTAAGAAAATTTAAATAAAGCAACGCGGGTTAAATTAAAATGTGTAGAGGAGAGCGGTAACTGTAACTGTGATAATCAGCTTTAATAAACCTGAAAAATGTTTTATATATATATATATATATATATATATATATATATATATATATATATATACACATTTATAGTGTGATGGTGTGGTGTATGTTGGTCACACACATGTAATTAAGCTATATGTAATTTAAAAAATATATAAATATATATACACGTAGTTTAAAAGTATATATATAGGTCATTTAAAATACCGTCAGGCCGATCTGATCTTATAGTAGCCTAGAGTTTGAAAAATAAATAATTAGGAACTTTAAATGATTTTTAAAGAAATAAAGGATTGAAATGAGTTACTATGATGTTAATTGACAGTAATTATATACATCGTAGTAATATATTACCGTAAAATTGAATTAAAGTAACATTTGGTAGTAACCACTAATAATAACATTGATAGTCATTTAAATATGCATAGTGGTAGTAGTACTAATGCTGCTGCTACTACTAATAATCAACATGCATATTAAATTATTGCTGTGCATATTAACTATTATTTTTGTTGTTGTTATTTTTAATATCCATGTGCATAATTAAATACTACTAATATCCTATAATAATATATATATATATATATATATATATATATATATATATATATATATATCTACATACTTAATATCCATGTGCATAATTACATACTACTACTACTAATAATAATATAGTTAATTTATAGGAGTCGGCGGATCCAGTTCCGAGTTATTTTACTGAAATCATCTCAACCTTATCAGATACAATAACAAGAGTTGATGAATAAATAAATTAATTAATTAATGGTGATAAATGAATGAAGAAGGCCGTAAATAAAGTTATGAATTAATGACGTGAAAGAAAACACCAGCGAAGGACGGGACTTTGAGATTTTCTTGAAAGTAATCATTGATTGGTGTGTGTGTGTGTGTGTGTGTGTGTGTGTGTGTGTGTGTGTGTGTGTGTGTGTGTGTGAAACGGAAAGTTGACTGTGTTAACACACATCTTGAAAGTTCCGCTCCTAGTGTCAGTGATTTGTGTGTGTGTGTGTGTGTGTGTGTGTGTGTGTGTGCGCACTTCAGGTAAACGGAAAGCGTAAACTTGTGCAGACGCCTGTTCATCTCTGCTGCTGGTGTTAAATTTGTTATGAGCAACTTTAAATAAAACTGAGACTCTGACTAACCTCTCTGCCTCCACACACTGACTCCACCGCCGATGCTGGATATCAACGTTCAACTTCTTTTATTGTCATTTAGACCTATATATTATATTATATTAACTGGTACAAAGGACAACAATCTACACAAGAAAATGTAAAGAGCATGTACAGAAGAGCAGCTGCAAATGAAGCCAGACGAACGTGCGAATTACAAGAAATTAATAACATAACAATAACTATCTATACACTTACTGTATTTTAATTAATACGATATTGTCATACTATGTTTATAGTCAAAAATACCATTATTTTACTTTAACTCACTTGACTATTGTGATGTATAGTAATATATACAGTATATATATATATATATATATATATATATATATATATATTTTTTTTTTTATATATACACACACATATATATATATATATATATATATATATATATATATATATATATATATATATATATATATATGCGCCACTGTGATTTTAAAGAAACAAAATGTTCCACTTACTTGAAAATAAGGTTTAATAAATAAATTAAAAGTAAATGAACTTTTGCGAAATGCAGACGATCTTAACTTCCAGAAAGAGAAACTACCCTCCCTCCTCTGCTTTCTTTATCGTCCTACTTTCTCACCTACTGTTCATTATCTGGAAGGCATGGTCGAGTGCCACTACATAAACTGATAAAACCATTATAAAGGCGTAGCGCACGTCCACGCCAACCAACAAACCCACACACACACGCACATAAATAAACACCTCACACGGAACACCAAGTGGACCGAAATACGACTTATAAAGTACCAAACCACATCACCTGACATCTGCCGGAGTTTTGCATTTATACCGAAGCAGGTTGCCCCATGTCTATTAATAAGTGCAGAGGCGCCAACACTTTGGTTACAGCCCAGTCGCAGGGTGCGAGGTGTGAAGACACGCCGAAGCTAAAAATTTAACCTGAATTTACGCGAAGCAGCACGGCGCCTCATGTGGTCAGAAATCACAGCTGACCAGGGATTTTAGGTGCAGTCATCCGTGAGGGCCTTTCCCAAAGTGTGGTACCGAAGCTTGAAGGGTAACAACTTGTTACTGCACACTTTCTGAATCAGTGCACATCGTGGAGGTGAAGTGGCCATGGACAACCTACAGACAGCGTGTTTTTTCGGCTGCCATCGCGTGCTACCGTCGCCAGGATGTTTTTCTCCGTTTCCGCCAGGCGTTTTGATGTGGTGTGGTTGAGCTAGGTGAGAAAATGTCGCTGTCACGATATGGGAAACAATGAGGACCGGAGACAGGATATCCCAGGCACGGGAACGGGCTTCATGCACACGATGTATTGAATGTGTGTCTAACACATCTCTAGGCTGAGGTCACGCCGTGTTTTAGCTTATGAAGGCTGCACACGTTCATTTACATTTACATTTAGTTCATTCATTTATTATCTTTCACTTTATCCTCTATTAGGGTTGCGGGGTGGGGTGGGGGGGGTCCCCATGCCCATCCAGGGGAGAACGTCTCGGGCACTGGGCAGATAGACCCAGGACAGGACGCCAATCTATCACTGGGCACACACTCACTCACACAGACACACTCTATATGGGGCAATTTGGAGAACTCAATTGACTTGATCCATGTTTTTGGACTGTGGGAGGAAACCGGAGAACCCGGAGGAAACCCACACGGACACTGGGAGAACATGGGAACCTCCCCCAGATGGGGATTCGACATTTACATTTAGTCATTCAGATAATTCCACAAGTCAGGAGTTACGAAGAAAAACACTGTAGAACGTTCGTCAGACAGGCAGGTTAATTGCCCCTAAACCTTAAACCTCGTTGGATAGAGGATGAGCGTTAACATCCATCCATCCATCCAGCCATCCGTTATCTTCCGCTTTATCCTCTATTAGGGTCGCATGGAGGGGGGGTTCCTCATGCCCATCTAGGGGAGAACGTTTCGGGCTCTGGGCATACACCCAGGACAGGGGGGACACACTTTATATGGGGCAATTTGGAAAACTCAATCAACCTTGATCCATGTATTTGGACTGTGGGAGGAAACCGGAGAACCCGGAGGACACCCACGCGGACACGGGGAGGACATGGAAACTCCACCCAGATGGGGATTCAAAAACAGGAATCCCTAGAGCTGAGAGGAGAACATGCTAAACCACTAAGCCACCGTGCCACGGTGTAAATACAAAAATATGTATAAATAGCATTATGATGTTCAATGGAAGGTGGAACCTCGATTGTGAGGTTGAGACCTCTAACTTTATAACATGACGTGATGCATCTCAGGTGGTGTGGTTACCACACACTCGCTTACCGCAGTGGGACTTACGAGATCAAAGCTATTACCTACTACTTTTAAGTCTTTGTGGGTATGATTCAGGGTTCCAAATTTGTTTAGAACATGTCTCATCACTGCTTATTGAAGGTTTGAATTTTGGGGGAGAAACTGGGTTGCGGGGTGGGGTTCCCCATGCCCATCCATGGAAGAACGTTTCGGGCGCTGGGCAGATACACCCAGGACAGGGTGCCACTATCACTGGGCACACACTCACTCACACAGACACACTCTATATGGGGCAATTTGGAGAATTTAATTGACCTTGATCCATGTTTTTGGACTGTGGGGGGAAACTGGAGAACCCTGAGGAAACCCACGCGGACACGGGGAGAACATGAAAACTCCACCCAGATTGGGATACGAACCGGGACTCTCTAGTGCTGAGAGGAGAACATGCTAAACCACTAAGCCACCGTGCCATCCCGGAACATGGACAAAATTTTCTGAATTAATGACACATAATTAAACGTTGGGCGGCACGGTGGCTTAGTGGTTTAGCATGTTCTCCTCTTAGCACTAGGGATTCCTGGTCCAATCCCCATCTGGGTGGAGTTTCCTTGTTCTCCCAGTGTCTGCGTGGGTTTCCTCCGGGTTCTCTGGTTTCCTCCCACAGTCCAAAAACATGGATCAAGTCAATTGAATTCTCCAAATTGCCCCATATAGAGTGTGTCTGTGTGAGTGAGTGTGTGCCCAGTGATAGATTGGCGCCCTGTCCTGGGTGTATCTGCCCAGCGCCCGAAATGTTCTCCCCTGGATGGGCATAAGGAACCCCACCGCGACCCTAATGGAGGATAAGCGGGAGATAATGAATGAATGAAACCTTGTGAGGACCGAGACTCAGTGAGGGACTCATCCTCCTTGAGCGGCCAGGCAGCATCAACAGTGTAGGACATGAATGAATGAATTTAATTAAACGTTGATTTAAATGATTAAAGATCGGTCATGATTTGGAAATCTGCTAAATGTGCTTCGTCTGCAGTTTGCCCACCAGACGTTTATAGAAAGCAAAGGTTATCAAATACAGAGTTTAAAATCCTGCCGACTCAGCGACTGACGGTTTGTATTTTAGAATATGAAACACGTATTCGTCTATATTTTTATAGAGAGCACATACAGTTCCAGTCCATAAGACACGCCCCCTTTTCACTCCACTTATTGTCCATTGTTTCAGTTGCACTTACAGTGGAGACGGACCACTCATTCATTCATTCATTATCTCCCGTTTTATCCTCTATTAGGGTCGTGGTGGGGTTCCCCATGCCCATCCAGGGGAGAACATCTCAGGCGCTGGGCAGAAAGACCCAGGACAGGGCGCCAATCCATCGCTGGGCACACACTTACTCACACAGACACACTCTATATGGGGCAATCTGGAGAACTCAAGTGACTTGATCCATGTTTTTGGACTGTGGGAGGAAACCGGAGAACCCGGAGGAAACCCGCGCTGACATGGGGAGAACATGGAAACTCCACCCAGATGAGGATTCTAACCGGGACTCCCTAGCGCTGAGAGGAGAACGTGCTAAACCACTAAGCCACCGTGCCGACCGAGACGGACCATGCTTGGTTATTTTCCCATTATTATGATAGCAACCAGTGGCGGCTGGTCCATAGGGGGCACTGGTTGCCCCCCTCCTTAAAAATGTTCAGATATTAAACTGAATTAATTATTAACTGTAAAATGGTTGAGAAATGTATTTATGTGTACCGTGTGTCCAACAGACATGTTAGAATTTATTAGAATAACAAATAAATACATGTAAATAAAAATAATCCTCTATTAGGGTCACGCGGGGGGGGGGGGGTTCCTCATGCCATTCAGGGGAGAACGTTTCGGGCGCTGAGCCGATATACCCAGGACAGGGCGCCAATCTATCGCTGGGCACACACTCACTTACACAGACACATTCTATATGGGGCAATTTGGAGAATTCGATTCACCTTGATCCATGTTTTTGGACTGTGGGAGGAAACCGGAGAACCCGGAGGAAACCCACGCGGACACGGGGAGAACGTGAAAACTCCACCCAGATTGGGATTCGAACCGGGAATCCCTAGCGCTGAGAGGAGAACATGCTAAACCACTAAGCCACCGTGCCGCCCTAAAAAATCTAACTAACTAAAAAAAAATAATAATAATAATAATAAATAAATACATGTGTATGTGGGCACACAAACGTTTTGCAAACATGTGACCTGAGGCTGATTTCTGATTGGTTATTTTAGGTCGCAGCCATTCTAGTGCGTCACTATTGATAGTGTGTTACTAATGGTTAATTTTGTTTAGGCATCGTGTGATTGGACGATTCCCGAATCGACTCATGAACTCGGGTGCGGTTTATCAGTTCGACTCACCCTTAAAGGATCATTTTTATTCGTTGTAATTTTTTTGTCTTTTCAGCACCGATAGCAACGACAGACTGACACGCCTTAAATCAAGCTGCACGGTGTGCTGAAGGTCGCTGTTCTAAGGCCCCCTCAAGTGGCGTTTCCGTTGCTGTTTGGGGGAGGAGCTCCAGAACAAAGAGGTGTCGCTGATTAATGAGGAGCACAACTGCGACTATCACCAGTCCCCCCAATACACTCTGCAAAAGGGTCGGGAGGATCGGGGTAATTAGTTTTCCAACATTACTACATCAACCTCCCTCTCCGGCCATGCCTCGCACTCCCACAACGCCCCAGTTCACCGGCGGACATCACGATTCCCTTTGATCTGATTATCAAATGCAGAGTTTAAAATCTTGCCGACTCAGCGATTGACGGTTTGTACTTTAGAATATTAACACGTGTTCGTCTAACATTTTTAGAGAGCACATACAGTTCCAGTCATTAAGACACGCCCCCTTTTCGCTCCACTTACAGTAGAGACGGACCGCGCTTGGCAATTTTCCCGTCGTTATGATAGCAACCATTGGCGGCTGGTCCATAGGGGGCGTATCGGGGTAATTCGTTTTCCAACATTAATACATCCACCTCCCTCCCCGGCCACGCCCCGCACTCCCACACTGCCCCAGTTCACGGGCTGACATCACAATTCCCTTTGATCTGGTGATGAAAATCCAATTGCATTAAACCTGACCTCGAAGATCAAAGGCGGGAGCCACAAAGAGGCACTTTAAACACATGGGGGGGGGGGGGCAAACGCAGTCAGGGCCCTTCATCCACATCATCAGATTAGTCGTTAAAGCCGTATTACTCCGTTAGTCCATTTCCTCCACCGACTTAAGTTCGTCTAGACGCGTCTCCGTCTCCTCCGTCTCCTCCGTCTCCTCGGCGACCCGATGAAACTGGGCCACGGGTCTCGGGTTTGAGGTTTCACCCTGAACATGACCCCGAACCGTCGAGCGCCGAACGTGGGAAAGATCTGCTGATGGTATCTCGGAGACGAACGCCTCTCAGGTTACATCATCATCATCATCGCTGCCTGCTGAACGCTCGCCCCCCCCCCCCCCCGCATATTCGTGAATAAAAATGACATCACACAAACGCCGCGCCGCCGTATTAACGAAGAATGAGACGCCGCGAATACATTAACATTTACAGTTAGTCATTCAGCCGACGCTTCTAACCAAAGCGACTTACAAATGAGAACATTACACGTCAGTAGCTATGAAGCTACACTGTAACCTCGTCAATCCTGATTGTTATATGATGCTGCGCCCCCCCCCCTTTAGTGGTTTAGCATGTTCTCCAGTCAGGGCTAGGGATTCCCGGTTTGAATCCTCATCTGGGTGGAGTTTCGAAGTCCTCCCTGTGTCCGCGTGGGTTTCCTCCGGGTTCTCCGGTTTTCTCCCACAGTCCAAAAACATGGATCAAGGTCAATTGAAGTCTCTAAATTGCCCCATATAGAGTGTGTCTGTGTGAGTGAGTGTGTGTCCAGTTATAGATTGGTGTCCTGTCCTGGGTCTATCTGCCCAACGCCTGAAACGTTCTCCCCAGGATTGGGATAGGCATGGGCATGGGCATGGGCATGGGCATGGGGAAACCCCCCCCCCCATGACCGCAAACGGGCGGTTTTGTTCACATGATCAGAGAGTTTAAGGTGGGAGTCTATTGTGAAACCGAGTTACAGAAAGAATCGGTTGGGGAGATTGTGAAGCCGTCAATTTGGAAATTTGAACTAGAACAGCAGAACTAAAAGTGGCAGATACTGCAGGCTACTCAGTCAAGAGGGCTCCCTGGATTGGCAGCTTTTCAACGGCAGACTCTCTGCGTAAAGAGGTGAAAAGTCAGCACAGACTGATCCCAGATCAAATAACCCCTGCTCTGTGGTGGTACTATTGGGGTTCTGAGCATTAGAACAGAGTACACAGTATGTACTGCAGAACACAAACAGATGGACAACAGAGTGGAACTGGAGAACTTCAAAGTCCATCTTTACGGCCCGTGGAAATGAGAACACGGACAATAAACGGAGCCAAAAAGGGGCCTCCTCTCCAGAGGGATCTCAGTCGGGAACATTTGTGGTCCTCCAAACTCCCAGGCTTGTGATCGGTTAACGTCCTTCCTGGGTGGGGTTCGTGTCTCATTCACGCTAGTGAAGACAAAGAGCAGATCAAATTCAAAATGGCCTGGTTTTCATGAAAGCATGGTTCCAGCGTTGGACCTTGGGGATTAAGGTCGTGCGAGTATAAGGAGGTGTCAGTACTTCTATATCCATCTGTTATGACATCATCTTAACGTTAAGCTTTGGAACGTTCTCTTAATAAGATGAAGGTGTAGGTCTCGAGTTGGACGGTGTTGGGTCGGTGATCTGGAATCAGTCTGTTCTAATCTGTTCTAACGTTACACCAGTTCTTCACGAATATTTAGCTTGCATCGTTAGTGGAGCGTGAGACGCTGAAATGCTGCTATTTCTTGAAGCCCTCTTGACTTGGTACCCTACAGTATCTGCCCCTTTTTGGGTCACCTTCTGCAAGGTGTCAAACTCTGTCAACAACTTAATTGCTGAGCTTTATTACGGTTATTTTCATTCAATTACGACTCTTTTCTTTTGTTTGAGGCATCATCAGCTTAGGTGGCACAGTGGCTTAGTGGTTTAGCATGTTCTCCTCTCAGCGCTGGGGATTCATGGTTTGAATCCCAATCTGGGTGGAGTTCCCATGTTCTCTCCGTGTCTGCGTGGGTTTCCTCCGGGTTCTCCGGTGTCCTCCCACAGTCCAAAAACATGCATCAAGGTCAACCGAATTTTCCAAATTGCCCCATATAGAGTGTATTTGTGTGAATGAGTGTGTGTGTGTGTGTACCCAGTGATAGATTGGCGCCCTGTCCCGGGTGTATCTGCCCAGCACCCAAAACTTAATAAGAGACGACGATAAACTAATTAGAACTGGTCATGAAACCATCAGAATAATCATATGACGTATAGCTCCTTAAACTTTGGCCATGGTACACTACGACCCTGTTGAGTAACTTCTCATTTAGAACCATGTAGCTTTGCAATGCTAAAAAAAAATTCAGCTGACGCGACTAAATGATTTCCCGACATCAGCACTGCACGTTTACGTTAATAATACATAATAAGTACGTTAATTAACGTTACGTTAATAACGCCCCTACTGATGGTTTCCCTGATAGGCAGCTGATCCTAAAGTTACACAGCGTTATGATGTCAGCGGCTGTGGGAGGGGCTTCTGACAGACATTTTGCCATTGGAACACCACTGGACGCAGACGAGCTGAACAAGTGAGAATGAAGAGCTGAACGATATATTAAAGCCTTATCGTGATACTTTATCGGTATTGCGATAAATAATGTATGATATAATGAATCATTTTAATTATTAAAGCGTTTAAGTTTCGTGTCCTGAGGGTTTTTTTTAACGTAAATTAAAAAAGCCATTTACAAAATGTCCATTTTGTATGTCCATGTGGGTTCCCTCCGGGTTCTCCGGTTTCCTCCCACAGTCCAAAAACTTGGATCAAGATCAAGTGAATGCTCTAAATTGCCCCATATAGAGTGTGTATGTGTGAGTGAGTGTGTGTCCAGCGATAGATTGGCGACCTGTCCTGGGTGTATCTGCCCAGACCCCAAAACGTTCCCTACATTAAATATTCCTTATCCTTTAAAGCCTGGTGGGTAGCTGATTGGTTAAGATGACGATTAGCCCGAAGGTTGGGGGTTAAATCCCTAAAGGTTCTTAACCCCATTACCCCTCCAGGGGTGCCCCGTCATGACCGACTCTGTGCTCTGACCCCGACCAACGACCCGAAATCCTTATAAATGGCTTGGCGTCCGCAAAACGACAGAATACGTGACACAAACGGTTGTTTTGACTATAATTAACTCTAACCTCAGTTTCCGAAACATGTCGGAATGCAGACTGGTCCTTTAAAGACACCAAGGCGGGATGGGCTCTGCGCCGGCAGTGGAACCGGAACTGTCCTGATGAAGAAAAAAAAGAGATGAAAAAAGACAAACGTTTGGCGTCATTATATATATAGACGAACCACATGGCTCTGTGTAAACCGACTCAAACCCCAACTTTAACATCACAACAAGCTCAACAGGCAACACACATCTGAGGTGGAGAACCCCATCTGAGAGCCACATGGTCTGAGACTTCAAAAAGACCGAGTCTGCTACAGATCTTTCAACGCGGAACAACTCAAGGGCCGGGGCCAGAAGGTTTGTTGTGCGTATTTAAATAGTACGAGGCCATGTGGCGACCCTCAAGGCCCACATACGGTACCGGTGGAGGTTCGGCGGTTAACTGGACTGGGGAACCGGAACGTTCCGGTCTCCAGTAACTAAGATCTTTTCTGTTAAAATAGAAGCCATGCCGCATCATCCAAAGCCACCGGTGTGACGCGCTGTCACACTCTGGGGCCATTTCCTGTTCTTGCGTAACGGTCCTTACCCTCAACAGGGGACGTCCACGTCCGTGCAGACGTTACGACGAGTCTGGTGCGGTCGAGCTGTAGTGGCCTGCGGACAATCCGACCTCAACCTCATATCAAACCTTTCAGAGGAACGAGAACTTAAAAGCTAACCGTTAGAACGTATGACTCAATTTAATAGAACGTCAACAAACTCAAGGAATTTAGCTCCGCCCACCGTCATCTCGCTCACTACACTTTATGAATTACACATAAATATTATTATTCATTTATTATCTTCCGCTTTATCCTCTATTGGGGTCGCGGGGAGGGGGGGTTCCCCATTCCCATCCAGAGGAGAACGTTTCGGGCGCTGGGCATATACACCCAGGACAGGGGGGCAATCCATCGCTGGGCACACACTCACTCACACAGATACACTCAATAGGGGGCAATTTGGAGAACTCAATTGACTTGATCCATGTTTTTGGACTGTGGGAGGAAACCGGAGAACCGGGAGGAAACCCACGCAGACACGGGGAGGACATGGAAACTCCACCCAGATGGGGATTCGAACCGGGAATCCCTAGTGCTGAGAGGCGAACATGCTAAACCACTAAGCCACCGTGCCGCCCTATATTTTTATTATATATTATTATAAATACTATATTGGGATCCTTAATTGCAATCTGGGTGGAGTCTCCATGTTCTCCCCGTGTCCTCTGGGTTCTCCGGTTTCCTCCCACAGTTCAAAAGGATGGATCAAGGTCAATTGAGTTATCCAAATTGCCCCATATATGCCCAGGAGTTGCACCCTGTCCTGGGTGTATCTGCCCAGCGCCTGAAACGTTCTCCCCTGGATGGGCATGGGGAACCCCCCCCCCCCCCCACGACCCTAGTAGAGGATAAAGTGGAAGATAATGGATGTATGTATATATATATATATATATATATATATATGTGTGTGTGTGTGTGTGTGTTACTTATAACTACAAACCACTATTATGAAAATAAAAAATACACAAAAATGCATTTTAAAATGCACACTAATGGACCAAATAAAGTCCAGACCTCAGCCCCCCACCCCCCACCACCACCTCCCGCCCCACACACACTATACATTATCTAACTAAGGAAGATCATAAGACGAAACCAAACTCAGGAAGTGACAAATCAGAGGTCAGACACAGAATTTCAGTGGACGTTGAGCAGAGCGCCTGGAGAGAAGCGGCTTTCACTGGCTGGAATTTTAATGGACGTCCGCCGAAGAGGCTGCGGGGACCTGAGAGGTTTGTTCCGAGCACGTTGTCCGTGCACATGTGTATTTTTGGCTCTTATCTGTGAGCGTACATCTTATCAGTGACCCGTGTGTTTGTTCATGGCCACTGCAGCATTCACAAGCTCTGCAGCGCCAAGAAGACAAGCACATCCATCACACAGCGCAAACAAGTGGAGTGAGCTATGCAGCGGAATACGCAACCACGATAAATAAACGCATATAATCCCGAAAAATTCAATAACGGGTACGAGTCTCCCACTGGGTCATTTCCAACAGACACTCGCTCACGCCTGCTATATCTATATATTATATTTATTTCTTATTGCTACTATATTTTTATTATAACACTGCTATATTTAATATTTTATATATTATATTCATTCATTATTCATTCACTATCTCGCGCTTTATCCTCTATTAGGGTCGCGGTTATATATTATATATATAATATATTATATTTATAAATAATATTTAATAGGGCGGCACGGTGGCTTAGTGGTTTGGCATGTTCTCCTCTCAGCGCTAGGGATTCCCGGTTCGAATCCCAATCTGGCTGGAGTTGTGAGTGAGTGTGTGCCCAGCGATGGATTGGCGCCCTGTCCTGGGTCTATCTGCCCAGCGCCCGAGACGTTCTCCCCTGGATGGGCATGGGGAACCCCACCGCGACCCTAATAGAGGATAAAGTGGAAGATAATGAATGAATGAATTTAATAGGGCGGCACGGTGGCTTAGTGGTTTGGCATGTTGTCCTCTCAGCGCTAGGGATTCCCGGTTCGAATCCCAATCTGGCTGGAGTTGTGAGTGAGTGTGTGCCCAGCGATGGATTGGCGCCCTGTCCTGGGTCTATCTGCCCAGCGCCCGAAACGTTCTGCCCTGGATGGGCATGGGGAACCCTTCACCTGCCCCCCCGCCACCCTAGTGGAGTATAAAGCGGAGAAAATGGATGGATGGAAATCTGTAATGGTTCTCTGCACTGTATGGGTTCATAAAAGCTTAAATATGGGGATTTACGTGTTTTGTTTGGACTGAAAGCAGGAAAACCACACTGAGGTACGGAGTCTGAATTTAAGACTCCTCTCAACAAAAGTCTGGTGAGAACGTTCAATAGTAAAAAAACAAAAAACAAAAAAAAAACGCAGTACCCAAATACAGCTCATGCAAATCAGCTTGGCGCCCGTTGTCGTTTTTTTTTTTTTTTCCTTCCTTATCGACGCACCCGCATATATTTCTGTAGCCTTCTATCTCCGGTTTCAACTCTCGACAACTATTAAGCCACGCAGGTCGACTGCAACGGCGTCGCAGAGCGGCCGAAAGAAGCAGGGAGTCCGGCCATTGTCATGTAAAGCGGCACAGGATCCACCGTCAACTGCCCTTTATGGACATTCATGACTCGGCATTACCATCAGGATGGACCCTAATCCCATCACACAGGGGCAGAGTTGAAAGGACGGGTTCGACAGAGACAGATCAGAAACCAGGGGCTGTAGTTCTCTGCAACCCCCCCAGGGGTTTTGCCCCACCGTCCAGCTCCTTCTGGTTCTCCGCGTCTTTCCGTGGCCCAACAGGAGGGCCGTTCCGCCGCTCCTCCAGCTGCACAAACAAAAGCAGACGGGACAACAATGCGCCCACAACTTATAGTGGTGGAGGGTCAGGGGGAGGGGCGGGTACCTGTCCAGAACGTCCAGAACAAACTGCAGGGTCCGCCGGGTGCGTAACGCCGTTACTCAGCGCCAAAAGCGTTACCGTTACATTTACATTTGCTCATTTAGCCGACTTACAAATGGGGCGGCTCGGTGGTTTAGGATGTTCTCCTCTCAGCGCTAGGGATTCCCGATTCGAATCCCAATCTGGGTGGAGTCTCCATGTTCTCCCCGTGTCGTGTGGGTTTTCTCCGGGTTCTCCGCTTTCCTCCCACAGTCCAAAAACATGGATCAAGGTGAATTGAATTCTCCAAATTGCCCCATATAGAGTGTGTGTATATTGTGTGCCCCATACTCCTCGTGTCTGTGTGTGTCCAGTGAAAGATTGGCGTCCTGTCCTGGGTGTATCTGCCCAGCGCCCAAAACCTTCTCACCTGGATGGATGCTGAGAGAAGTTTTGTGGAACTTCAATCATTTAAAACAAACCAATTTTTTTTCATAAATTAGGAAGATTTTGTCCATTTTCCGGGGCGGCACGGAGGCTTAGTGGTTTGGCGTGTTCTCCTCTCAGCGCTGGGGATTCCTGGTTCGAATTCCAATCTGGGTGGAGTTTCCATGTCCTCCCCGTGTCCGTGTGGGTTACCTCCCACAGTCCAAAAACATGGATCAAGGTGTGAATTCTCCAAATTGCCCCATATAGAGTGTGTTTGTGTGAATGAGTGTGTCCGCCCAAAACGTCCCCCCCCCCCACCCCTGCAACATTAGTAGAGGATAAAGTGGAAGATAATGGATGGATGGACTTACAAATGGCAGAACACAGGGTTAATCACAACATCCCTGGAGCAATGTGGGTTAAGGGACTTTAGTGGACCTGGGACTTGAACCCACAACCTCCAGATTGAGAGCCCAACACCCCGCCCACAGAACCCCGCAGGTTCCCGAGGCCGGGAGAGGTCTGTGATGTGCTGTGCTGGCGGGAACACAGCACCTGACAGTTCTCTGTAAAACGGTGAAGCTGTGGTTGCACAGATGTCGTCTAACAGGGCGTCGCGGATAACGGCTGGCGCTGGAAACCAAACCGCTGACTCAACCGTCGTCTCCAAACCCTGGATGATATTTGAATATCGGTTGCGAGGATTCAAAAGCTGAACCCAGCCGCGCCACGAGGCCAAAAGTATGCGGACACAGCTCCGTATTGTGATCTACATCTAATAATCCGTCCTATTCATATACGAAAATGTGAATATCTGCCGGTCAAAGGTTTGGACACGCCCCCTTTTTGCTCCCATGTGTATTTTATAGTTTTGCAATGACAGGCTGTCGTCCGTCTGTGTTTTTGTTGTTGGTTCTCAATTCTTTATTAGTCAGGAGCATCACAGAACAGGTATCATTTGGGTGGTGGATTGTTTATTGTCAGTTCTGCAGTGACACTGATGTGGTGAGGGGGTTTCAGTCACACTGCTGGGATAGGACTAATGAACCCACCCAATAACCCCTGCTCTGTGGTGGTACTATTGGGGTCCTGAACAGAGTACACAGTATGTACTGTAGAACACAAACAGATGGACTACAGAATGGAACTGTAGAACTACAAAGTCCAGCTTTACAGGACGTGGACTCGAGAACATGGAGAACAAGCATAAAGGGGGCGTGTCCTAATTTCTGACTGCTCCTGTGCTTTACCTGTATTGTGATGTATGTTTTGGGAGGCCCTTTTTCATCCCCCACTGAACAAAAACACCTTTGGGATGAATTGGAATGGAGATTGTGAGATGAGGATCAGATTACACGGAGGGTCCGAAGTCTTTTTAATAGTTTGTAAGCGGTTGTAGCTCTAAAGGATGCGGGCATGATGAGTAGGTATCCCGGTACTTGGCCTGTATGAGATAATGATGAGATAATGAGATAGCAAAGAGTGAAACCAAAGCATGACGCCATGAGGTTCTCAACGTTGATGAGGATCCTGACGGAGCAGGACGTCTTCAAACGATACAGATCTGTTCCTTGATTGCAGCTCCGCCCGTGTGTTTCTGTTCCGCCTCCATCGGAGTGGGTTCTGTTATTCTGTCCCAGACGGCCGAGACCTTTAGAGCCTCTTCCACTTTTCTCACAAGCTAAAACTGTAGCCTGGCCAAAAATGGAACGCCGGAGCGCTGCTCCGTAAATATTTAGAAAAGTTCTCCCGGAGGAGCCTGGACTACATCTGTCGGTGGCAGCCAGACAAACGGCGGTGGGTGTCTGCCCTTTCTACAGCGTCCATTTCGGGATGTCGTCCGACTTCACTAAGGGCGTCCCGCTATCAATCAGGAGGTTGGCGGTTCAAATCCCAGGTCCGTTAATGTAACCAATGTGGGTGCTTGAGCGAGGCCCTTCACCCTCGTTGCTCCGGGGATGTTGTGATTAACCCTGCGTAGGGCTGCAACAACGAATCGATTAAAAACGATGATGAAAAGTGTCGATAACGAATTTGGTTATCGATTCGTTGGGGTCGCAACCAATTCCGCGTTACTCGCGACGTCGTAACCGCGTATGTCCCATGCAGCGCTTCAACAACGCTGGGGGAAAAAAAAAACAACGGGTTGAACAGAACGGGGCGGATCCGGCAAAACAAAGTTGATAAATTGTACAAATGAAACACAGCCAGCGCAGAAAACAAGCTTCCGTTAAGTCGTCAAAACTGCGAGAGCTTCATGCTTCACACAAATAAAGAACGTTAAAATTGACCTGCGTGGAACACCACGGTTATGATCCACCACCTGAAACTCAACATGTTGGAGTCACTGCTGAGGATGAAGCTGAACAGCAAAGTAAATCACTACAACATCCCCAAGTTTTTTAGTTTTGAAGTGAATCAGCGTAACGGTGCACTCACACTATGAGAACCAGAGCACGCTGTTTTTGGTTGTTCTGGATAATTACAGTGATGGAAAATGTGTGTTGCTTTATATTTTGGTTTAATTATCTTAAGCCGTGTTTAAATTTTCGGACAGGCTGAGTGAAGACGCTGCCCTCTATGGGAGTGACGGGGATGAGGTAACATATTACAGCTACACAAATCTAACCCCATGATCACCTTTGTAAGTCGCTTTGGATAAAAGCGTCTACTGATGACTAAATGTAAATGTAAAGACATGAATTTTTTTTATTTATTTATTAGATTCATCGGAAAAAATAATCGAACGATTAATCGATTATCAAGATAATCGTTAGTTGCGGCCCTAAATCTGTGCTCACTTTGTAAGTCACTTTGAATAAAAGCATCTGCTGATGACCAAAAGTAAATGTAAAGACATGGAAATCTATTTTAATTTATCCTATTCATCGAAAAAATTATTGACCGATTAATCGATTATCAAAATAATCGTTAGTTGCAGCCCTAACCCAGTGCTCGCCTTGTAAGTCGCTTCGGATAAAAGCGTCTGCTGATGACTACATGTAAAGACATGAATTTTTAAAAAATATTTATCCGATCCATCGA
>JAFMOD010000345.1:212315-219815 GCA_019802435.1 Corydoras maculifer
TAATGGAAATGTGACCGTCCCGTCGCCAAACCAGCGAACGTGAGCGAGTCTCTCGGATCCAGACCCGGTGAACGTTCAGGAGAGAGAGAGAGGAGAGAGGAGTGTGTATATGACCCGTCTTTGACTTGAACGGGATGCCGGGACACTCCCATTTCTTGGCACGGCGAGGCGCAGTGCCCTGCTGCCATCTGTGAGTCGGAACTTGCTGAGCGGCAGCCTCGCGGAACAGAAGGCGTTTCTTCCGACGCAGCTGCCACACCCAAGCAGAACCGTCTCTCTGTCCGGACTTGCAAACGGGCCCTGAGAGCTTAATGGCGTCGGCGTCAGAACCGCTAATTGATATCAAAGCACATTTCCGCGCAGCATCACGACGAAACCCAACACCCAAAAAGCGTGGACAACGAATTTCATCAGCAATCCGTCGTGTCGCAAAGACTTAAATAATAATAAAAAGAACAGGGCAGAATCTGCGAAACAAGTTATCCTCTACTAGGGTCGCGGGAGGGGGGGGGGTCGTCCCCCCATACCCAACCAGGGGAGAAAGTTTCGGGCGCTGGGCAGATAGACCCAGGACAGGGTGGCAATCCATCACTGGGCACACACTCACTCACACACACACACACACTCTGTATGGGGCAATTTGGAGAATTCAATTCACCTTGATCCATGTTTTTGGACTGTGGGAGGACACCGGAGAACCCGGAGGAAACCCCACGCGGACACGGGGAGAACATGGAAACTCCACCCAGATTGCGATTCGAACCGGGAATCCCTAGCGCTGAGAGGAGAACATGCTAAACCACTAAGCCCCCATGCCGCCCCTACTCAAATTTGTGTCATTTAAATGCTACTTAGATGCCGTGAACTCATACTGTAAATAAAACCAGACATTTGTTGCCCCGTTTTATCCGATTCGTCAATTAATCGGGGGTGAAATAATCGTCCGATTAATTGATCATCAAAATAATCGTTAGGCCCTAGACAACACGGGACTTGGCGTTCACCTGCTGCAATGAAACCACGGCAAACAATCAGCGAACCATCAGCGACCTCACAGGACCCGCACCCTGCACCCCAGATCAAATTGACCACGTGGCGCCGAGGCCCCGCCCCCTGATGTCTCGTATATCCGAGCCTCAAGAATCCCACACTTCCAGTTCCCACCGCCGCACGCCTCCTCCGTCTGTTGATCCTTCCGTTTACTCGCTCGTCTGTTTATTGCCGTGTTTATTCTCTTCGCCCTCTTCTTTTTCGCGAACGTGGCCGGCCTGCTCATGTGACCCCGCGGCGGCGCAGGCCTGCACATGTGACCCCTTCGGCAGCGCAGGCCTGCACATGCGTGCACAAGGCGGCTGCGATGCTGCTAATCAGACGCTTACAGTGTTTTATTAATGAGCTCAGATTACACGCCGCGTTCCAGAAACCAGACCCATCAATATTAAGAGCTGAGGACCCACGGTGGCTTGGTGATTTAGCATGTTCTCCTCTCAGCGCTAGGGATTCCCGGTCCGGATCCCGATCCAGGTGAAGTTTGCATGTTCTCTCCGTGTCCGCGTGGGGTTCCTCCGGGTTCTCCGGTTTCCTCCCACAGTCCAAAAACATGGATCAAGGTCAATTGAAGTCTCCAAATTGCCCCATATAGAGTTTGTGTATATGTGTGAGTGTGTGCCAAGTGATAGATTGCCCCCCTGTCTTGGTGTGTCCTGGATGGGCATGGGGAAGCCCCCCCCCCTATTAGGAGCTGAGAACCCTTTGGTGGGCGGCACGGTGGCTTGGTGGTTTAGCATGTTCTCCTCTCAGCGCTAGGTATTCCCGGTCCGGATCCCGATCCGGGTGGAGTTTGCATGTTCTCCCCGTGTCCGCGTGGGGTTCCTCCGGGTTCTCCGGTTTCCTCCCACAGTCCAAAAACATGGAGTTAATTGAATTCTCAAAATTGCCCCATACAGAGTGTGTGTATGTGTGAGTGAGTGCCAAGTGATAGATTGCCCCCCTGTCTTGGTGTGTCCTGGATGGGCATGGGGAAGCCCCCCCCCATGACCCTAGTAGAAGATAAAGCAGAAGATAATGGATGGATGGACGGAATATTAGGAGCTGAGAACCCTTTGGTGGGCGGCACGGTGGCTTGGTGGTTTAGCATGTTCTCCTCTCAGCGTTAGGGATTCCCGCTTCGAATCCCAATCTGGGAGGATTTTGCATGTTCTCCCCGTGTTCCTCCCACAGTCTAAAGACTGTTTTTATGGGGTGTCTTTGAACCCAACACTGATCTCTTTATAAGCATCCACATGGCTGTCACACTGACCCCTATTGGTTGTAACCTGATACACTGACTCAGTGGTTTCTCAGCAAATCACAGCACTCTGATTTTGCATGATGAGCATTCTGGGAAACTTGATTACTCAGATCCAATCGAGTCACGTCCTGAAGCATCGTTAATGAAGCGCACACTTCTGCGTGTTCCATCTGCGACTGGCTAATTTGCCAGAAACTGGGTTTAAAGCGCCGTCCGCAGGTTTAAACGTTTAAATGAAGCACAGGGTGAAGCTGTGCACGTTCAGTTAATTATTACTGATTCATTCACCAGTCAGAGACTTCTGGGAAACCAGCTCCCAAACTCCAGGCTTATTGTTTTTTTTTCTCACGAGGAAACGTGGGATAAATACGAGGCTTTCATTTATGCGGCCGCCGTTAATAAGGTTGTACTTTATACGGATGTGCGGGGAGGGTGACCAGAAAAGCGGGACAGTCCTGCAATTGCGTTACTTTTCAAGGGTCCCGCAAATTGAGACGTTGTCCCGCGTTGTTATTGAAAATAAGACTCCAGTTTTAAAACGCGTGTTTTATAATCTGCCATTGGACGGCTGTGTTGTCTGTTACTATATATATATATATATATATATATAGGGCGGCACGGCGGCTTAGTGGTTTAGCACGTTCACCTCTCAGCACTAATTCTAGTTCTAATCCCCATCTGGGTGGAGTTTCCATGTTCTCCCCGTGTCTGCGTGGGTTTCCTCCGGGTTCTCCGGTTTCCTCCCACAATCCAAAAACATGGATCAAGTCAATTGAATTCTCCAAATTGCCCCATATAGAGTGTGTATGTGTGAGTGAGCGTGTGCCCAGTGATGGATTGGCGCCCTGTCCTGGGTGCATCTGCCCAGCGCCCGAGACGTTCTCCCCTGGATGGGCATGGGGAACCCCACCGCGACCCTAATAGAGGATAAAGCGGGAGATAATGAATGAATGAATGAAAGGATATATATATATATATATATATATATATATATATATATACACACACACACACACATACACACATTATTTGGCAGTGCATTGGTGTCCCACATTGTCGCACACAAACATAGTCTTTGTCCCACATCTGGTGAATTGGAGTCTTGTCACCCTACGTGCGGGGTATCGTTTAATTCAGGACTTTTTGAGGACAGATTCAGCAAAGTTAGAGCATAAATTGCTCAGCTTTATACTTTTAACTTCATGGGAACGGTTTCTGTTTCATCCGGTCTGTATGAGCTCACGAAGCAAGAGCCATTAAGGTTCCTTCATCCGGGAAGTAACCCCACCCCGCACCACCATGCTGCCCCAATATATTCATACATCTTCTGCCTGATTAAATGTCCACATAATCCATCATTCTCGTTTTTCTAAGCAGCTTGTTTTAAGTGCTTTATCATCCTTCCACCGCTCAGAGAGCAGAAGGTCACCTCTTATCAGCAGACCCACTGACAGACACGTCCTAACTGATGGGTAGCGAGTGGAAGCTCACTGAGACATGGGGAGAACATGCAAACTTTACACAGGAAGACCCCTCATCTGTTCAGGATGGAAATCGAACACCAATGAAAGAGCAGAAGGTCACCTCTTATTGGTGGACACACTGAGGAAACACATTCTAACTATTGGGAGTGAGTGTAAGCTCACTGAGACATGGGGAGAACATGCAAACTTCACACAGCAAGACCCTCATCTGCTCTGGATGGAAATCAAACACCAATGAAAGAGCAGAAGGTCACCTCTTATTGACAGACACAATAAGAAAACACATAACTTATGGGCAGTGAGCAGAATCCCACACAGACAAAAGGAGAACATGCAAATTTCACACAGAAAGGCCCCCATCTTCTCAGGATGGAAATCAAACACCAATGAAAGAGCAGAAGGTCACCTCTTATTGGTGGACACACTGAGGAAACACATTCTAACTATTGGGAGTGAGTGGAAGCTCACTGAGACATGGGGAGAACATGCAAACTTCACACAGGAAGACTCCTCATCTGTTCAGGATGGAAATCAAACACCAATGAAAGAGCAGAAGGTCACCTCTTATTGGTGGACACACTGAAATGTGTGGACACACATTTTAACTATTGGGAGGGAGTGGAATCTCACTGAGACATGGGGAGGACATGCAAACTTCACACAGGAAGACTCCTCATCTGTTCAGGATGGAAATCAAACACCAATGAAAGAGCAGAAGGTCACCTCTTATTGGTGGACACACTGAAATGTGTGGACACACATTTTAACTATTGGGAGGGAGTGGAATCTCACTGAGACATGGGGAGGACATGCAAACTTCTCAAACTTCACTCAAACTTCACTTGGCCGCTGAAGGAGGATGAGTCCCCCAAGTCTTCCTTAAATAACAACATAACAGGGAGTTTTTTCTTGCCACTGTCACTTCGGCTTGCTCTTGGGCGGTTTAAAGACTTTTCATTCTGTAAAGCTGCTTTGTGACGATGTGCTGTTCTAAAAAGCGCCATATGGATAAATAAATAACTCAGAAAGAGGGAGAACATGCAAATCAAGCACTGTACCTTCAAAAGTATATGGACACCTCACCATCATATCTTAATGAGATCACTGTGTACTGCAGGACATTGCACTCATTTCGACAAACTTACTGAGGTGAGGTTTGCAGGTCACACACAAATTCTTTGCAGGTCACTGCAAACACACACACACACACACACACACACACACACACACACACACACACACACACACACACACTGTGCTATTACACTAAACACTATATTAACCATCATTAAACAAAAATGTCTCATTTAGAGTCACTAAAATGCTAAAGAGGCCCGAAAACCTTTCAAAACGAGCCGTAATTACGAACCTAAGGGCACGAAGGGCGTGCAGGGACACCGTCCCAAAGACACAAAGGAATCACGACTCCTCAAGGAGAAGCCGATTCACGGGGCATCTGTTCACCACTGAAACCCCACAGACATCCAGCCGTCCATCCGTCATCTTCCACCTTATCCTCTAGTAGGGTCGTGGGGGGAAGGGGGGTTCCCCACGCCCATCCAGGGGAGAACATTTCGGGCTCTGGGCAGATACACCCAGGACAGGGCGCTAATCTATCACTGGACACACACTCACTCACACAGACACACTCTATATGGGGCAATTTGGAGAACTCAATTGACTTGATCCATGTTTTTTAAACTCTGGGAGAAAACCGGAGAATCAGGAGGAAACCCATGCGGACACGGGGAGAACATGGAAACTCCACCTAGATTGAGATTTGAACCGGGAATCCCTAGCCCTGAGAGGAGAACATGCCAAACCACTAAGCCACTGTGCCACCTGTGTTTCACCCATTCATTATCTTCCGCTTTATCCTTTTTTAGGGTCACGGGAGGGGGGGGTCCCCGTTCCCATCCAGGGGAGAACGTTTCGGGTGCTGGGCAGATGCACCCAGGACAGGGGGGCAATTGATCACTGGGCCCACACTCACTTCAACAGACACACTCTATATGGGGCAATTTGGAGAATTAAATTGACCTTGATTCCTGTTTTTTGGACTGTGGAAGGAAACCGGGGAACCCAGAGGAACCCCACGAGGACACGGGGAGAACATGGAAACTCCACCCAAAGTGCTTAACCACTAAGCCTTTATGCCCCCCCCCCACCCGTGTCACAGTTCAAAATGACGGGCACCGGAGCCAGGCAGTGGTCATCAGGCTTTATCCAGCTCTAACAAAGCATGGAGTCACCAAGAGGTGCAGAACCCCGCCCCACACCAGGCACCTGTATGCGACCGCCCAAATCCTAAGCAAGCCCCCCTCGCCTTCAACAGCCTCATTCAACAGCCGCCGCTCACAGACCCAAAACCCGCCTTATCATCACACCGCAGTGTTTGCTCTCCTCTATGGCGCGACTCCCGCGTGCATTGTTTGGGAGAACCGCAGCCGAGCTGCAGCCAGCAGAGCTCGCCGCAGACGCAGACGCTGTTTGTCATGATGGATGGACACCTTTCAGCGAGGCGGCGACTGTTTCCTCCTGCCTATCAGCTTATCTGTGAACTGAAGAGAGGCTTCTCGCTGCCCGGGGACGCCCCTCCCCCCTCCGCCCCGGCGCACCCCGGTCCCTGGCCGGCTCGCTGGCGTGCCTGGGTGCCAGCGCAGAAGGATTAACAATGTGTACACAGGGTCCGAGGTTTGGTTTCCAGGATCTGCACAACCCTCCGTTTCGTTGGGGTTTTTTTTTTTTGAAAGACGGGAAAATTCCATAACTTTCATACTTTCATAAGTCTTCATCATTCCCTTTAAGAGCCATTTAAGAGCATTAAGGCGATCTGACTTTGGTTGGTTGCTATTTGGGCGGTGCAGCTACCTGGAATCAATGAGGTTCTCCATGTGAGTGTGAATGGAGAACCCGCAGTACAGAACCAAACAGAACCATAAAGAGATGTATAGACTGACACACAGACCCAAACAGAACCAGAAATGGCGGGAAATGTACGCCTCAAAGGTTCTGTCCTAACTCTCTTAATCCTTCATAGTTGTGTTTTAACATGTCGTAACATACAATAAACCAATCAGCATGTCGCTCGCTGTTCCCTTTAAGATCAAGGTGGCACTCTGACTTTGGCAGGTTGCTATTTGAGCGGTGCAGCTACCTGGACTCAATGCGCCCCTTTATGAGTTTCTCCATGTTATAGAATGGAGAATGGAGAACCCACAGTACAGAACCAAACAGAACCATAAAGAGATGTATCGACCGACACACAGACCCAAACAGAACCAGAAATGGCGGGAAATGTACGCCTCAAAGGTTCTGTCCTAACTTTCTTAATTCTTCATGGTTGTGTTTTAACATGTCGTAACATACAATGAACCAATCAGCATGTCGCTCGTCGTTACCTTTAAAATCAAGGTGGCGTTCTGACTTTGGCGGGTTGCTATTTGAGCGGTGCAGCTACCTGGAATCAATGCAATGCTCCATGAGGTTCTCCATGTGAGTGAGAATCCACAGTACAGAACCAAACAGAACCAAACAGAGATGTATAGACCGACACACAGAGCCAAGCAGAACCAAACAGAAACAAACAGATGTACAGACCGATACATAGACCCAAACAGAAATGTACGCCTCAAAGGTTCCGTCCTAACTCTCTTAATTCTTCATGGTTGTGTTTTAACATGTCGTAACTTACAATAAACCAATCAGCGTGTCAGCGTGTCATTC
>JAFMOD010000345.1:224815-229500 GCA_019802435.1 Corydoras maculifer
TCAGCACTAGGGATTCCCGGTTCGAATCCCCATCTGGGTGGAGTTTCCATGTTCTCCCCATGTCCGCATGGGTTTCCTCCGGGTTCTCCCTCAGTCCAAAAACATGGATCAAGTTAATTGAGTTCTCCAAATTGCCCCATATAGAGTGTGTCTGTGTGAGTGAGTGTGTGCCCAGCGATAGATTGGCGCCCTGTCCTGGGTGTATCTGTCCAGCGCCCGAAACGTTCTCCCCTAGACGGGCATGGGGAACCCCCCCCCCTCCCCACGAACCTAATATAGGATAAAGCGGAAGATAATGAATTAATGAATAAATCATCATCATCATCACGATCATCATCATCATAATAATGTGGGGCAACACAGAGGTTTAGTGGTCAGCACGTCCGCTGCTCAGCACTGGGAATACAGGTTCAAATCCCAATCTTGGTGGAGTTTCCATGTTCCACAGTTAAAAAACATGGATTCAAGTTAAACTAAATGCTCTAAATTGCCCCATGTAGTGTGTGTTTGTGTCTGTCTGAGTGTGTGACCAGCAATAGATTGGCACCCTGTCCTGGGTGTGTCTGCCCCTGGAAGGGCATGGGGCACACCCCCCCCCCCCCACGCTGCAATCTTAGTAGAGGATTATGTGGAAGATAATGGATGAATTAATTAATTAATAATAATAATGTGGATTCAAAGCAATAATATTAGAAAATTAAATAATACCTTGTTTTCTGGATTTCTAATTCCAGCGATGAAGGAATAATTCTGATTGAAATAATTTTTATGTTTGATTTCTCTGGATATTTTGAAAACCTGTGAATTCCAAACGTATTTCTCTAAAATAAAAGGCACATCGTTGGCCACCCTAAAGCATCTGGGACAATGTACACACACATTGTAGGAATGCGCATCACAACTCGTAACACATCAACATGTCCATAATAATCATCAGAAAGGCATCAGGACGCATACTTTTGCCCGAGTGCCTTCATTTAACGTCGCCCCGCCGAATGCACGCTGACCCCGAGGGTCCAACCCGTCACACATGACTGTTATTATGATGGCATCTGGATTTTACAAAGAGGTAAATACATGTGTGTGTGTACGCACACACACACACACACACACACACTCATACACACTCATACATACCCACACCCCCCCATCTGTCTCATAGTCTTTACTCTTACACACACACACACACACACACAGATGCAGCAACCACGTTCTTTTTTCTGCAGATTCATACCTGCGGCATTTTTTTTTCTCTCACAACAAAATAAATGTAAAATCTCTCTATATATTTATTTATCTATATATATTTATATATATTTTAAATGCTGTTCCATGAAGCAAAGCTTGAGGGACTGTTTTTATTGTCGGGTTTTATTTTCTGCGTTTTTTTTCCCCCCAGGGTCCAAATGAGCTCCAGATGTTTTTCTTCTCGGGTCGTTTTTTTTTTTTTTTTTTTTTTTCTGGGTTCCACCTACTCCTCCTTCTCACTTCCTCTCTTTCTGAATGTTCCTCAGCGTCTCACAGGGTACAGTCGGTTCCCCAAGCAGCTCCAGCTGTGCCGGGATATTCTGGGCTTACACGGACTACTCAACACCGAGAAAAATAACCTTGGTGACAATACAGCTGAGGGCAGTATGCTGATGCAGATTGGGCCTTTACACACACACACACACACACACACACACACACACACACACATATAACACACACACTGAATTCCCTTTGTCATTGTTACCCCATTTAAACCTCACTCTACGTGATGACTGATGGTTTGGGGACTGTCCCAGTCACATGAGTAATTGTAATTCTCTGAACCCTGTAGTGGCACGGTGGCTTAGTGGTTTAGCATGTTCTCCTCTCAGCACTAGGGATTCCCGGTTCGAATCCCCATCTGGGTGGAATTTCCATGTTCTCCCCGTGTCTGCGTGGGTTTCCTCCGGGTTCTCTGGTTTCCTCCAAATCTCCAAATTGCCCAATATAGAGTGTGTATGCGTGCGTGTCTGTGTAAGTGAGTGTGTGTCCAGCGATAGATTGGCGTCCTGTCCTGGGAGTATTTGCCCAGCTCCCGAAACGTTCTCCCCTGGATGGGCATGGGGAACCCCCCCCCCTTCACGACCCTAGTGGAGGATAATGAATGAATGAATGAATGAATGAATAATCCTTTGAAGGTGCGTTTTCAGAAGGTTTTGTCAGTGTCCGTCACCCTCAGCCCGTGTATTATGGGTTTATATATTACAGACTATTACAGAATGCACTGATTTATTCGTCAAGCATACTGGTTACATTGTAACCGTGAACAAGATCAAAGCCATGAATGTAAAGTCAAAAGATGAGACACATCCTGAGACACATGTTTCCATAGTTCTTAGAACTAATGGGGAAAGTACCTTTTTTTTTTGGTGATACACTGATGACCATCATTATGAAGATTAAGAGATTAATCAAAGGGATTTCTTAAAGGAACCTCCTCGGCCCTTTAATGGTGCCATGCTTATTTAATTTAATAATCTGATATTTAAAATATAGAACTTTTATAATGGCACGTTGGCTTAGTGGTTTAGCATGTTCTCCTCTCAGCATTAGAGATTACAAGTTCGAATCCCAATCAGGATGGAGTTTCCGTGTTCTCCCCGTGTCCACGTGGGTTTCCTCCGGGTTCTCCGGTTTCCTCCCACAGTCTAAAAAACATGGATCAAGTCAATTAAGTTCTCCAAATTGCCCCATATAGAGTGTGTCTGTGTGAGTGAGTGTGTGTCCAGCAATAGCTTGGCGTCCTGTACTGGGTCTATCTGCCCAGCGCCAGAAACGTTTTCCCCTGGATGGGAGATTTATTAACAATAAATCTTTATGTCATGGGCGGCACGGTGGCTTAGTGGTTTGGCACGTTCGCCTCTCAGCTCTAGGGATTCACGGTTCGAATTCCCATCTGGGTGAAGTTTCCATGTTCTCCCCGTGTCCACTTGGGCTTCCTCCGGGTTCTCCGGTTTCCTCCCACAGTCCAAAAAAAAGTCAATTGAATTCTCCAACTTGCCCCATATAGAGTGTGTGTGTGTGTGTGTGTGAGTGAGTGTGTGCCCAGCGATGGATTGGCGCCCTGTCCTTGGTGTATCTGCCCAGTGCTTAAATCTTTCTCCCCTGGATGGGCATGGGGAACCCCACCGCGACCCTAATAGAGGATAAAGCGGGAGATAATGAATGAATGAAAAATCTTTATGTCTGTAGCTTCGTCAAGGTTAAGATCTTCAGATTGCGGTTAGTGGAACACTACAGATTTTGTTTCTTGTAAATAACTTGTACAGTGTACCTGTGAAGATGTCGATGATGAAGGTGATGATGATGATGATGATGATGATGTGTCAGGTCCTAAATGACTGGGTTGCACTCTTTTCGGTATGATTGGCCGGGGCACTGATTGGACAGACCTTCCTGCCGGTGGAGATTGGTTGTAGACGTGGAGGCGTGTGTTTCGTGATTTCTGGAGAAGTCACCTTGTGGGCTCTTGATAACGTCACTTTTGTGAGTCACTCTTTCCAGAGACATCACGATCCATTCCACTTTCTGTTTCTTATAAATGCTTTATTTAAATATCAATAGCAGCTCAAACAATGACCTTTAGAAACGCATCAGGTCACGACTTTTAATTACCTTCTTAATTAATAATTAATTAATAATTACCTCGGATTATATTACATATAATGTGTATTATGTTTTAATTTAAATCACATGTCAATTTATTCATTCATTCATTCATTATCTCCCGCTTTATCCTCTATTAGGGTCGCGGTGGGGTTCCCCATGCCCATCCAGGGGAGAACGTCTTGGGTGCTGGGCAGATAGACCCAGGACAGGGCGCCAATCCATCGCTGGGCACACACTCACTCACACAGACACACTCTATACTGGGCAATTTTTGAGAATTTAATTAACTTGATCCATGTTTTTGGACTGTGAGAGGAAACTGGAGAACCCGGAGGAAACCCACGCAGACACGGGGAGAACATGGAAACTCCACCCAGATGGGGATTCGAACCGGGAATCCCTAGCGCTGAGAGGCGAACGTGCTAAACCACTCAGCCACCGTGCCGCCACGTCAATTTACATTTTATAATTTAAAGGCATGAGGTCTTATTGCGGGCGGCACGGTGGCGTTAGTGGTCAGCACGTTCGCCTCTCAGCGCTGGGGAATCCGGGTGGAGTTTCCATATCCTCCCCGTGTCTGCGTGGGTTTCCTCCGGGTTCTCCCATTCTGAACCCACGCGGACACGGGGAGGACATGGAAACTCCACCCAGATGGGGATTCGAACCGGGAATCCCTAACGCTGAGAGGAGAACATGCTAAACCACTAAGCCACCGTGCCGTCCTATATATATATATAAAGATGCCTCAACAAACTTTTGCCAGTCTGGTGTGTATTTGGTGTATTTAATGGCATTGAGTTTTTAAAAACCCCGGGGTATTTATTCTGCCCCGCGTTGCCTCAGGTGGGGCAGAGTGGGTCCGGGCATGTTCCCGTCAGGATTGTGTTGCGTGATGCTCCATCATGACAGTTCATGAATCTCTCCTGCACGCAATAAAATCCAGCAGTAAAAACGCGAGCGCCGGCGTGACGAGGGGGCCGCGGTAATGAAAGGCAGGCGCATGTTCGCCAGCTAACACCGCCATGCAATACCCCGCCATGCAATAC
>JAFMOD010000346.1:0-13088 GCA_019802435.1 Corydoras maculifer
AACATCAAAGAGACGCACTGACCAACCAATCAGCGTTACGATACTGTAACCAACATCAAAGAGACGCACTGACCAACCAATCAGCGCTCACGTGGCGACTCCTTAATTATTAAGCGTACGTATTTTATTGCTTCTCATTCACACAGATATAAAGGTAATTAAAGGCATTTTCTTTGTGGTTTAGACTGGAAACACTTTGGGGAAGGCCCGTTTCCATTCCATCCATCCATTATCTTCTGCTTTATCCTCTATTGAGTCGCCGGGGGTTCCCCATGCCCATCCAGGGGAGAACGTTTCGGGCACTGGGCAGATACACCCAGGACAGGGGGGCAATCCATCGCTGGACACACACTCCCTCACACTCTATATGGGGCAATTTGGAGAATTAAATTGACCTTGATCCATGTTATTGGGAGGAAACCGGAGAACCCAGAGGAAACCCACGCAGACACGGGGAGAACATGGAAACTCCACCCAGATGGGGATTCGAACCGGGAATCCCCTGTGCTGAGAGGAGAACATGCTAAACCACTAAGCCACCGTGCCACCCCCTTTAGCGTTCCATCAATCAAAAAGAGACGGGATAGGATGTGAGGAATACGGGTCTCGCGTTGGATTGCTTTATGTTGGGATGGCACGCTGGTGTTCGAATAGCAATCTGGGTGGAGTTTGCATGTTCTCCCCGTGTCTGCATGGGCTTCCTCTGGGTTCGGTCCAAAAACATGGACTCAAGATGAGTTGGCTGCTCTAAATTGCCCCCATATAGTGTGTGTGTGAGTAAGTGTGTGCCCGGAAATGGATGAGCGCCCTCTCCTGGGTGTATACCCTCCTGCGACTCCGGTCCTCAATACAGGATTAATCTGAGGATAATGAGATTAGATGAGGTCACGTTGGGGACCACTCTGATTCAAAGCGACTTACAACTGTCCCAAAATGAGGACTGGGGTCTAACCGAGGTCACCCCCCCTCCCCCCCTCCCCCCCGGAGTAATAACAGTTACGGGTCTTGCTCTAGGGGGCGGACCCTGGGATTTTCACCCCGCCCCTAAGCCATGATCTGCTGCACCCATAAACAGACTTTGAGACGCTGAGGCTTCAGCCGCCGTGTCCTCAGTCCACACCCACAGCGGAACGTCCACCACCTGCCGCGGTTCCAAACGTGGGGCGAGACCCCATTTCGGGTTCAGAACCGTGCCGCTGGTGTGCGCGGCGGTTTGTGACCGCAGTCCGGAGCCCAGCTGCTGTGGTTATGGGTCATAAATATCTCGTTTGTCATTCCTTGGTTCGGCGCATTGTGTAAAGCGGACCCCTCCGTTCGACCGTGGCCCCCGGCTCTCGCCGCCAATCGGAACTCTGACGCTTTTGCTGTCCCGTCCACGGTCACGGCGGCTTTCGGGTCGCCCCGAATCGAGGGTCTAAACGAACCTTATCTCTTGTTTTCAACTAGCCGCGCTCCCGCCACCATCCCGTCCCGTCCCGACCGGCGGGCCTCTGCGCCGGGCCCCAACCCAACAGATGTGGAGGGCGGCGCTGCGCCGAGAGAGCTGTCTGCTGACGGCACCCAGACCACATGCCAGCGCCGGAATTCCAACGTCACGGTCAAGGTGCGGGAGACGTTTTTAAGACGCCGGCGCGGACGAGGTTAGAATGCGGCGAGACGCGCCATCACGGACGACGAGGACACCGGTGCCCGACCTCACCACGGCGAGCGATTCCTCATGAGGGAACCTCCACGGATCAGACCCGACTCTGGGGCAACGGCACGGCACGTCGTGGGTGCGGTGCTGCGTTTCGGAGGCCTGTTTTAAAGCGATTATAAACGCCGGCCAGCGGGTGGCGCATCGAGTTCCGTAACGAGGTCGCTGGCGAGCTCCGGGGCTTTTCCCTGCCCCTTGACGGAGCACTGGGGTGCTCAAGAAGAGTGATACGATACCACCCCCCCCCCCCCCGTCCACCTCCATTGTGCGCCGGCCCGTTGTGTGGTCAGCGCGGGTCGAACCGGAGAACCCTGATGTCGACGGACGGGATGACGGCAGTTTAATTGAGTGTGTGTAAATACAGCGCCGGATCCAAAGGGCAGATGCAGGGGCGAGATAACGCTCGCCGCTCCATTCGAGAAGACTCGAAAAGCCATTCAGGACTCAATTATCCCATTCATGGGGCGGCCGGGCGAGAGAGAGCGAGAGAGAGAGAGAGCGAGAGAGAGAGAGAGAGAGACAGAGAGAGAGAGACGCTGGCACAGATGGCCAAGGAGCCAGAAGAAAGAGCGTAATGGAGGCAGGAGCCCATTGTCCCGGGTCGTTTCGGAGGACAATTAAAGGGGTCCTTATCGGGTATTCATGAGCGCAGAACACGGAGCGCTAATGGAGCGCCGCGAGCGCGGCGGAGCGCGCGGGAGAAAGACCATCCGTCTTCAGGAGTTAATGTGCGGAGGGCTTTGCCACGTTCTCCGATTTCTCAGAACCGAGCCGACGGTTTTTTTTCTTCCAAAACCAGGGACCCACGGAGTTCAAAGCAGAAGGGGGGGGACCGCCGCCCGCCCGCCCGTCACGCTCGCCTCCGTCCAAATCCAACAATGGACGCTCCTCGAAAAGCAACACTGCAATGAACGCACGGCCCTCAAAAGACAACCCAACAGGGCACTCCCTCACAACACACACACACACACACACACACACACACACACACACACCGTGCACCCGTCTCATGAACACCCGACGCTAAGCCGCCGTCCCTCCCGGTCCGCGTTGGCAGGATGAGCTCTGAACCATCGTATGGAGGGTAGTCTTTCTGGTGGGGCATCATTTGCCCCTGATCTGAATAAATACCCCCCCCCCCCCCGCAGGGCCTAACCGACTTCGGCTCTGAAAAGCTTTGAGATGAGGAGGATCCGGCGGATTTAAAAGAACAACGAAGAGAACAACGGCGTTTAAAAAGAGAGGGCTATACCATCTGAAGCAGAGCGGGATGAGTGTGGAATCTGAACAAGTGCACTAGGAACAAGGGGACTAAGAAGAGGAAAAACATCACAATAGATCCCGACAGGGATCTGTTGGATTTCAACTTGTGAACTAAACGTTGTTTTTTTAATTTTTTTTAATATTTTTAATGACGAGGCTACTCAACCATAAAATAAACCAAAAGCTATTTATTAAAATCATACAGTACGCGGTGGCACGGTGGCTTAGTGGTTTGGCATGTTCTCCTCTCAGCACTAGGGATTCCCGGTTCGAATCCCCATCTGGGTGGAGTTTCCATGTTCTCCCCGTGTCCGCGTGGGTTTCCTCCGGGTTCTCCGGTTTCCTCCCACAGTCTAAAAACAGGGATCAAGTCAATTGATTTGTTCCGGTTTATATAGTAAACGCTGATCGCTGAGTATTAGGATTCTGGTTTCTCTCAAAACAATCACTGCCATCTAGTGGCCAAGTGAAAGAACAGGTTCAGTGCTGATTGTGCTGTTTATATTAAAGTGTATTTGATGATTGAAAATAATGTGTTGTATATCACGCACTGATACCAATGTCAAGCGCCCAGAGGAGTGCGTCATCGTCAGTGATGTCACGGCTGGACAAATGGATCAGCCAATCAGATTTAGGGAGCAGAACTACCTGTCTTATAAAGGGCAATTAAAGTTCGCACCCCTAAATACCCAGCACCCTACCGGTGTACTATGGAATATGAATGGGGGGGGCAGATGCAGTGCTGGAGTTTCCATGCTCTCCCCATGTCCATATGGGTTTCCTCAGGGTTCTCCAGTTTACTCCCTTAGTCCAAAAACATGGATACAAGGTAAATTGGCTGCTCTGGAATGCCCCTATATAGTGTATCTGTGTGAGTTAGTGAGTGTGCGCCCTCTCCTGGGTGAATGCCCCCCCCCCACGTGACGGATAACGAGTTCTAACAGAAACGTGTTGCGCCTTTAAGACGATTGTTTTTCTCGGTGGTTTGTTTATTTGCCTGCGTACACCGAAGCGTTCCACTGGATCGTGGTTCCAGTTCCACTCAGTGAGTCACGCTGGTTGTTTTGAATAACTTTTGGATGGAGGTGAGGTCCCTCTGGCCGCCGTCTTCGTGCTGAATGAATCAGCTCTGTGTTAATCCTCTGGACGCTGGACGCCGGACGCGGGGCTTCGCTCGCTCGCCGTGTTCGCTGACTTCACAGAGCTGGACGAATCCTCAGAGTTCACCATGATGTTATTCACACGACCGACTGACGATGCTCTCCATCATCGCTCAACTCTGCGGTCCTCGCTGCGTCCTCTTTCAGGTCCTGAGTCAGAGCGCCGCTCTATTACAGCCAACCGACTTAATACGGTTTATATTAAAAACAAAACGACCGCCGAGTTAAGAGCACAAATTCAGCTCGCTCGAGGTTTTAGATCCAGAACGTAAATACTCTGCAGGACTAACCATGAAACACACAAATGGACAAAGCTATTGGTTCTCAAACGTTCCACCCATTAGAAAAAACAAAACCTCCAAGCAGAACCTCGGTTTTCATCTCAGAACACCACACGGAAAACGCCAATCAGGAGAGAAAGTGTATATTAAAGCAATGTGTGAGGGGGCGTGGCATTATTCTGAATAAATCACTTTAAAGAGGTGTTATCAGTCCCGACGCTGGGGAGACGTTGCAAAATCTTTAATAACCTGCTCTTCCGCGACGTAACCTAGTCCGGTTTTTGAATTGAATACTGATCGCTGAGTAACGCGTCTCTAGTTTCTCTAACGATCATCTGCCATCTAGTGGCCAAAATACAGAATGCAGTTTATAGTAAATAAATGGGGGAAATGATGTATTGTGTATCCGTACCATTAGCTGGCATACTGCTTCCTGCTACTTTACGTCCCTGAGTTTGAGAACCTCAGGACAAAGTAATTAAGACACCGCCCCCCCCATTACACTATCATTACACACTGTAAAACTGCCACTTGATGGATTCTAATAATGTTCGAAGTGCATATAACTCACAGGAGAGCAGCAGTTACTAAAACACTCATGCAACCCATCTGGCACCAACAACCACGCCAGAGTCCGAATCCCGAAAAACCTCTGCATAATGGCTCATGATTGGTCATTGCATCATTGCATGTGCATGCAATGATGCACTGTATACACACACACACACACACACACACACACACACACACACACACACACAGGTGAAGTGAGCACATGTGTCCGGAGCGGTGGGCAGCCCTGTGCCCGGTGCCAAATCAGACTTTGGTGCCTTCGTCTAATGTCCATCCATCCATTATCTTTTGCTTAATCCTATATTAGGGTTGTGGGGGGTTCCCCATGCCCATCCAGGGGAGAATGTTTCGGGCGCTGGGCAAATACACCCAGGACAGAGGGGCAATCTATCACTGGACACACACTCACTCACACACACACACACTTTATATGGGGCAATTGATCTTGATCCATGTTTGGACTATGGGAGGAAACCGGAGAACCCGGAGGAAACCTACGTGGACACGGGGAGGACATGCAAACTCCACCCAGATTGGGATTCGAACCGGGAATCCCCAGCGCTGAGAGGAGAACATGCCAACCCCTAAGCCACCGTGCCGCCCCGCCTTCATCTAAAGTACGTTGTGGAATCGGCTCATCGAACCGGGGACCTTCAGGCCACAGGGCTGGTTCTTTAAACCCCAAAGAGCACCAAGGGTAGCTGCGAGGGTGTTTCCCAAAAAAAAAAAAAAAAGCCTCGTGACAAAAAGAAGCAAAAGCATAATGAGTGAACGACAGCCAGCGCGGGAACAACGCAATTAATTAAGTGTTTTGGTTAAAGAGCGATTACACGCCTTAATTAGAGTGTTCCTGATGTTCTTGGTGAGTACGAAGTGGAACGATGGAACAGTGCCAAAACACACACACACACACACACACACACACACACACACACACACACACACACACACACACACACACAAGCAGCGCTCACATACTTTAGCCGACATGATGAGTGTTTTAAAGGTGGTGTGTGATACAAAAACAAAGATGGCTGACGGCGATAAGAGGCCGGCGATGAAACATCACTTAATAATCTCTCCCCGCGTCAGCTTATCCCGGCTCATCTAATCTCATCTCATCTAATCTCATATCATCTCATCTCATCTCATCTTCAGCTGCTTTGTGAGCTGAAAGTTAATCTGCTCGCTCACCTGAGTTTATACAGCTTTCCTACCACACGCATGCACCATCGACACCCCCCCCCCCGCTCCAGCTGTTCTGCAGGACGGGGCCGTACGACCCTGACGACGGGGGTACGAATCAAGAGGGCGGAAGGAATAATAAAAAAACACTTTGAAACGTTGGAAAATCTATCCATCTATTATTATCTTCTTTATCCTCTATTAGGGTCGTGGAGGGGGGGGGGGGGTTCCACATGCCCATCCAGGGGAGAACGTTTGCTGTGCAGATACACCCAGGACAGGGGGGGCAATCGACTTTGTATAATTGGGAACACACTCACTCACACACACACACTCTATATGGGGCAATTTGGAGAACTCAATTGACCTTGATTCATGTTTTCAGACTGTGTTAGGAAACCAGAGAACCCGGAGTAAACCCACATGGACACAGGGAGAACATGCGAACTCCACCCAGATTGGGATTGGAACCGGGAATCCCTTAGCGCTTAGAGGAGAACATGCCAACCACTAAGCCACCGTGATGCACCGTTGAAAAATCCATCATTCATCTTTCGCTTTATCCTCTATTTGGGTCGCTGCGGGGGTGGGGGGGGTATGGGTCCACATGCCCATCCAGGGGAGAATGTTTCGGGCGCTGGGCAGATAGACCCAGGACGGGGGGGCAATCTATCACTGGTCATACACTCACTCACACAGACACACTCTATATGGGGCAATTTGGAGAACTCCATTGACCTTGATCCATGTTTTTGGACAGTGGGAGGAAACCGGAGAACCCGGAGGAAACCCACGCGGACACGGGGAGGACATGGAAACTCCACCCAGATGGGGATTTGAACCGGGAATCCCTAGTGCTGAGAGGAGAACATGCCAACAGCTTCTTATTTCACTAACGAGCTCCATCACTCAGCATCAGTCAGCCTGCATCACGGGTCCCGCTTCAAAGAGATCCCCGGATTCAGATTGGAGATAACGTCGGAGCTTAAAGGAGAACATGCTGTAAGCTCGGAAGGCTGCAGATCGCGGCTCCTGATGAACGGCCCGCGCTAACGCGCTTCAGATGGCGCAGTTTCTGATGTTGCTACGGAAACCGCCATCAGATATGATCAGATACGATCAGATATGATCAGATACGATCAGATATGATCAGATACGATCAGATATGATCAGATACGATCAGACACGCGGATTTCGGACCCCCGGACCGTCGGGCCGTAGCCGATCTCTCTCTGCTGAGGATGGAGATGATTATTTCCCCCCGAGTCTCGGCGTGACGGGGAGACGTCAGGAAACGAAGGCACCATGCGGCGGCGGGGCTCCTGACCGGGGGAACCGTTCTACAGTTCGGGGATCGGGAGGTCCTGGGCATCCGAGGGTTCCTTCAGTGTAAGCGCTGACTCAGCAGACCTGCGCCGACATGGCGACGCGTCCTTATGATTTAAAGCAGCAGGACTTTTTCGGGTGGACACGCCCAGGACAGGGTGCCAACTCATCCCTCACTCACTCACCATATGGGGCAATATACAGCGTTCCATTAACCCCGACTCCACGTTTTTAGGCTGTGGGAGAAAACCGGAGAACCCGGAGGAAACCCACAAGGACACGGAGAGAACATGCAAACTCCACCCAGATGGGGATTCCAACCTGGACCCCCGGCGCTGAGAGGAGAACATGCTAAACCACTAAGCCACCGTGCCGCCCTTATCGTCTGATGTACATTGGTAAAATATTAAATCATACCGACAAATGTGGGCGGCACGGTGGCTTAGTGGTTTGGCATGTTCTCCTCTCAGTGCTAGGGATTCCCAGGTTCGAATCCCAATCTTGGTGGGGTTTTCATGTTGTCCTCGTGTCCATGTGGGTTACCTCCGGGTTCTCCGGTTTCCTCCCACAGTCCAAAAACATGGATCAAGGACAATTAAATCCTCCAAATTGCCCCATATAGAGTGTGTGTGTGTGAGTGAGTGTGTGCCCAGCGATAGATTGCCCCCTGTCCTGGGTGTATCTGCCCAGCGCCCAAAACGTTCTCCCCCCGGATGGGCATGGGGAACCCCCCCCCCCTCCCCACAACCCTAAAAGAGGATGAAGGGTTCAGACTAAAAGGGGTGAATCCGCAGCAAATAACTTTATTCATTCATCATCTTCCGCTTCATCCTCTATTAGGGTCGCGGGGGGGTTCCCCATGCCCATCCAGGGGAGAACATTTCGGTCGCTGGGCAGATACACCCAGGACAGGGTGCCAATCCATCGCTGGACACACACTCACTCACACAGATACGCACACACACTCTATATGGGGCAATTTGGAGAACTCAATTGACTTGATCCCTATTTTTGGACTGTGGGAGGAAACCGGAGAACCCGGAGGAAACCCATGCGGACACGGGGAGAACATGCAAACTCCACCCAGATGGGGATTCGAACCGGGAATCCCTAGTGCTGAGAGGAGAACATGCTAAACACTAAGCCACCGTGCCGCCCTAATAACTTTAATCTGCTTTAATTATTCAATACTGACCATGCTGAGTATTTATTTATTTATTTATTTATATTTATGTGAAGTACTGATGTCCGGAGCTCCAGAATCACACGAGTTGGTTAGACCACCCTGCGGTGACGTCACACACTACCCCCCCCCACCCCACCCCACCCCTCCATCTGACCGGCACCGAGGTTGGCCGCTGGTCATTTTGTGAGCGAAACGGCCCTCAGCTGCCCTTAAATGGCAGGGATAGGCTTATTAAAGCCCAGAGTGAAATGCAGACAATACGGAGCGCTGCATATTTATGGCCCCGTTCAATCAGGCCAGCGCATTCCTCCCTCTAATCACTTCATGGCCTCTCCGTCTCTCTCTCTCTCTCTCTCTCTCTCTCTCGCTCGCTCGCTCGCTGGCTGCTGTAATTAGGGAATCATTACATAACTGCAGTGCTATTCCCGGCGTGCGAGGCCACGGCCGCGTTCCCGTCCTCTGGCGGCTCCGGTTCGGCTCGCTCTCTGTTGATCGATGTCGTTCCGGCAGTGGGCGGGTTTTTTCAGTATCAGGGTCGACGGCTCATGTTCCGAAAACACGGCCGGGCCTCCCGCCGTCCACGAGCTGCCGCCGCCGCCGATTTGCTGCAGCACGGTGTCTGGGTGATTGGCATGTTCTCCTCTCAGCGCTGGGGGATCCAGCTTTGAATCCACTATCTGGGTGGAGTTTCCATGTTTTCCCCGTGTCCACGTGGGTTTCCGCCAGGTTCTCCGGTCTCCTCCCACAGTCCAAAAACATGGATTCAAGGTCAATTGTATGTTCTAAATTGCCCCATAGAGTGTGTGTCTGTGGGAGTGAGTGATTGTAAGCGCTGACTCAGCATGGCGACGCGTCCTTATGATTTAAAGCAGCAGGACTTTTTCGGGTGGACACGCCCAGGACAGGGTGCCAACTCATCCCTCACTCACTTACCATATGGGGCAATTTACAGCGTTCCATTAACCCCGACTCCACGTTTTTGGACTGTGGGAGGAAACCGGAGAACCCGAAGGAAACACACAAGGACATGGGGAGAACATGCAAACTCACACGGCAAACTGCCGCCGCTCGCAGCCGCCGCTTGCTGCCGTGTTTAATCCCAGCCTCGGAGGCAGCGGTGGAACGGAACCTGACCACACATCTGGTCCTGCGTGTTGGACACCTCACCTCAAACCACATCCAGGTCCGAGGCTGAGGTCACACAGACTCACCCGTGCAGTTTGGAACACTGCGTGACCGACGCCGCTCTCCACGGCATTCATCACTCACGTGACAACAACCAATACAATGTTCAAATAAATCTATTTAAATAAAACTAAAAACTCAGCAGCACGTTGTCTCGGTGATTGGCATGTTCTTCTCTCAGCGCTGGACGATCCAACTTTGAATCCCAATCTGGGTGGAGTTTCCATGTTCTCCCCGTGTCTGCATGGGTTTCCGCCGGGTTCGCCGGTTTCCTCCCACAGGCCAACAACATGCATTCAAGGTCAATTAAATGTTCTAAATTTCCCCATATAGTGTGTGTCTGAGTGAGTGATTGGTACCCTGTCTCCATGGCATCTGCCCAGCGCCCAAAATGTTCTACCCTGGATGGGCATAGGGAACCCCCCCCCCCCCACACACACACACACACACACACACACGACCCTAGTAGATGATTAAGCATAAGATAATGACTGAATGATTAAAAATTTGAATGTTCTTAAAGAGACAGAAAATATAAAATATAATTACAAATATAAACTGCACACGGCGGCACGGTGGCTTAGTGGTTTAGCATGTTCTCCTCTCAGAGCTAGGGATTCCTGGTTCGAATCCCCATCTGGGTGGAGTTTCCATGTTCTCCCCGTGTCTGCGTGGGTTTCCTCCGGGTTCTCCGGTTTCCTCCCACAGTCCAAAAACATGGATCAAGTCAATTGAATTCTCAAAATTGCCCCATATAGAGTGTGTGTGTGTGAGTGTGTGTGTGCCCAGCGATGGATTGGCGCCCTGTCCTGGGTGTATCTGCCCAGCGCCCGAGACGTTCTCCCCTGGATGGGCATGGGGAACCCCACCGCGACCCTAATAGAGGATAAGCGGGAGATAATGAATGAATGAATATAAACTGCTTCAGTAGGCAGTTACAATTAAAAACATCTTTTTGAGGATACAGAAGATTAGTTATAATTAGGAAAGTATAATATTTTAAATTTATTAGGTTTGGAAATTAAAATTATAAGATTTTTATCAGAAATCAGTACTTGGTTGAGTTTATTGTTACAATTTAAAACACTAAAGTAGTTTTACACACATGTGTCCATGAAAACAGTTTAGGGAAGTACCTTCCATCTTCCAGCACGACCGTGTTCCGAATCGCATAGCGGGCTCCATAACGGCATAAGTAACAGAGCTTCTGTGTGCCTCATAAATGCCCCCACACCATCCACCCCACCCCGTCGCACCCTCGACGTCACCTCCCCATTAATCCACACGCTCTCCATTACGCTGTGAACTCAACCCCCAACTCTCTGAACTTCTCCACTTTCATCATCAATGCTTTGTGACATTAATTAATGATCGTCTCATTACTACATCGATGACGAGCTTACCTGTACACTGGAAGGTGGCGTCTCCTCCGTCCTGTCCTCTCCCTGCCTCTTCATCCGATCCACTCAGATCCTAAAACAACAGAATACAATGAATTGAACAGACATTTAGATCTTCAGAGTGTGAGCTTCATTGTTGGATATAAAACGTTGAACACACACATCTGAATAGGTGTTTGGTTTAATACACCTGTGGGAATCGGGTTAAATTAAAATAAATGATCAGAGGTGTGTCCCCATACTTTTGGTTCACATACTGCACCGTGTTTGCGCTTTTTTTTTTTTTTTTTTTTTTTTTTTTTTTTTTTTTTTTTACAATTCTCCACATGTAACATGTGTTTGGCGCCACCTTGCGGACAGGTCGCAGAACAACATCACCACCAACCGTCAATTTGAACGTGTTCGGCGTCTTATTTGAAATAGAACTCATTATTATTACAATTAAAAGGTTAAATTTGATCAGATTTACTGACGAACGCGAGCAGCGCGATGGGGCGGATGCATAAATGGAGAGATTTTCGATAAACTGATGACGTAAACAACGGTACGTTTAAAACCATCGGTGACTTTCAAACTTGACGTTTTTCGGCGTGAACGTTGTTCACCGTCGCGCGCGGTTTTCATAATCATCACGTGTTCTGTATTTTAATGTTTGTAATTGTTGCTGAGGTCACGCGGCGTGTTGTTTGCTAAACAGCGTTCTCACAACTCACCTGTTAGGTTCAACCCGAAACGATTCTAGGAATCGACTCGTACGAGTTGACGTCCACTATTTCCAGATGACTCGTTTAGGAGTCGAATCTCGGATCCCAGGGGATGTCGATCAAAGGGAATAAAAAAAAAAAACACTTAGGACAGGGCGCCAATCTATCACTGGACACACACTCACTCACACATACACACTCTATATGGGGCAATTTAGAGAACTCAATTGACTTGATCCATGTTTTTGGACTGTGGGAGGAAACCGGAGAACCCGGAGGAAACCCACGCAGACACGGGGAGAACATGCCACCCAGATGGGGATTCGAACCGGGAACCCCCAGAACTCCGTCTGCGGTCCCAGTGCGTCTGTGGTAAATTAAAAACATAAAAAACAGACAGAACGCTGAAACGAATTGTGTTTTGCACTTTAATGTAAACGGCAGAACGGCGGTGTAACCTACAAAGCGGGGGGACATTCACCGCCATGACGTCTCTGTGGTGGCCTTCACCCTACTGCACAGTAGGCAGAACAGAACGGTATGTGAAAATACGCAGTATGCATCGAGTGAAAGGAGAAAAGTCACCGGATCACCTGCTGAAGTATGTAACCACAGCACGCTGCCATCCCATAATAGAGTTGTGGTTTATATTAAACAGAGGGAGGGTGACCTCTGACGACTGGTGAGGCCGAGGATGCCGGGACGACACACTCACTAAGTCCACTGCTATAAACAGTGTTTACTGAATCAAATACAGACGGGGTAGATCAGGGGTCCAGGGTGTTGGGCCGTCAATCTGAAGGTTGTGGGTTCAAATCCCAGGTAATGCAGGTCACTAATGCAGGTCCATGAGTATGAGTATGAGGCGTCCAAATTGGAAATGCTGACGTGTTTCTGTGGGTTTTTTCAGGTTTGTGTGAAGCTCAGTGGTCGAGGATGCGCAGGTTCCCAGAAACAATCTTGTTCTCCAGCATGGCTCCGGCCGGAATGTCGATCCGGTCTCCGTGATTTGCGATGATAATCACTGTGCCCTTAAATTGAGGAAAAGCCGTATTAATATAACAGTGTAATGCCCCTCATCATCAATATAACAGTGTAATGCCCCTCATCATTAATATAACAGTGTAAT
>JAFMOD010000346.1:15165-56603 GCA_019802435.1 Corydoras maculifer
ACACACACACACACACACACACACACACACAGAGACAGACGGACAGACCTACCTTAGTGAAGGAGCTTCCCAGTTTGACGTGCGGCGTGGTGGGGAACTCTCTCCTCTCGCTCATGGTGAGTGACCCTGCGTTCAGACTGTAGAGGTTGGACATGACCAGCAGGAGGTCGGAGGTGGTCTTGACCGGCAGGAATCGGCTGCGCGGCACGTTGATGCCCAGCGCGTTGTCGAAACTCTTGATGGCGGCGCCCACCGCCGTCTCCAGCTGGATCACGTTCAGACCGCCGTCTAGAGTCTGCAGAGTCACAGACACAGAGTCACAGACTGCTCACTGAATCACATTCACAGAGTCACAGACAGCTCACTAAGTCACAGACGCAGAGTCACAGACACAGAGTCACACACACAGAGTCACACACACAGTCACAGGCAGCTCACTGAGCCACAGACACAGAGCCACAGACACAGAGTCACACACACAGTCACAGGCAGCTCACTGAGTCACAGACACAGAGCCACAGACACAGAGTCACAGACACAAAGTCACAGACAGCTCACTGANACACAGTCACAGGCAGCTCACTGAGCCACAGACACAGAGCCACAGACACAGAGTCACAGACACAAAGTCACAGAAAGCTCACTGAGTCACAGACACAGAGTCACACACACAGTCACAGGCAGCTCACTGAGTCACAGACACAGAGTCACAGACACAGAGTCACACACACAGTCACAGACAGCTCACTGAGTCACAGACACAGAGTCACAGACAGCTCACTGAGTCACAGACGCAGAGTCACAGACTGCTCAATGAGTCACACACACAGTCACAGACAGCTCACTGAGTCACAGACGCAGAGTCACAGACTGCTCACTGAGTCACAGACACAGACAGCTCACTGAGTCACAGACGCAGAGTCACAGACTGCTCACTGAGTCACAGACACAGTCACAGACTGCTCACTGAGTCACAGACACAGTCACAGACAGCTCACTGAGTCACAGACGCAGAGTCACAGACTGCTCACTGAGTCACAGACACAGAGTCACAGACGCAGAGTCACAGACGCAGAGTCACAGACTGCTCACTGACTCACATCTCAGATCCTGTTCAGAAACATGTGAGGTGATAGGGTAGAGGAGAGGATGGGCACCGGAGCCTATCCCGGTGCTCAGAGAATGAGAAAGGTGGGAACAATCCCCAGACAAGTCAACGCTCTATGACAACTTCTTATCTTTGGCATCGCTTAGGACTGCCAGACGAAAGCCCATAAAGAAATGAGGAGAACGTGCCAATTTACCCAAAACCTTTTTTTTTTTTACAGTAAGTAAAAATAGGGTGGCACGGTGGATTAGTGGTTTAGCATGTTCTCCTCTCAGCTCTAGGGATTCCTGGTTCGAATCCCCATCTGGGTGGAGTTTCCATGTTCTCCCCGTGTCTGCGTGGGTTTCCTCCGGGTTCTCCGGTGTCCTCCCACAGTCCAAAAACATGGATCAAGTTAATTGAATTCTCCAAATTGCTTCATATAGAGTGTGTCTGTGTGAGTGATAGATTGCCCCCCTGTCCTGTGTCTATCTGCCCAGCGCCCAAAACGTTCTCCCCTGGATGGGCATGGGGAACCCCCCCTCTTAACAAAGCCTGTTAACATTCATTACATTTAATCAAACACCTGATCATCACTTGATTGTGTGTGTGTGTGTGTGTGTGTGTGTGTGTGTGTGTGTGTGTGTGTGTGTGTGTCGTACTTTAGGGTTAACGATGATCTCCATGTCCATGGCGTTCTGCTCGTGGAGCCTCTTGATGGCGGGCAGGCTGATCCACAGGTTGTTGGTGTTGAAGATCTTAAACTTGGTGACGGATTTGAACTCGTCGACGTGCGCTTTGGGGACCTGGGCGATTTCCAGCAGCCTGAGTTTGTTGTCGTACTGAATCAGAGTCCCGCCCTAAAAAAATAAAATAAATAAAATTACCCTCAGAACCCCCAGTCGCGGCCGCCGACCTCGGCGGGAATGGCCGCTGGCCGAGCCTCGGCGTCACCTTGACGTCGGCGCGGGTCTTGTCTGTGACCTCCATGACGAACTCGCAGCGCCGGTCGGCCGGCCGGCTCATCAGGTGGTCGAGGATGTGCAGGTCCACGGTGGCGCCCAGGTTATCGATGTTGGAGACGAAGATGTACTCCTTCCCCTCGGAGATCAGCTGATCCAGCAGACCAGAGTTATAGAAGCTGGCGTAGATGTCGCCGTGACCCGGCGGGTACCACGCCTCCGAATTCTCACCCGTCAGACCCATGTTGGTGGCGACGGGCAACAGAGACTCCTTATTGACCCTGGGATATCTGAACCAGACATCAAAAAATAACGGCACCACGCAAAGGCCATCAGGACATTTAAGCTTCAGTCTGACCTTAAGCTCATTACACCTTTGGGATGAATTGGAACACTGAGTCAGGGCCTTGTCTCTGCTATATTATTGCGATGGACACACACAAGGCCTCTGTAGGTATATTACAAAGGTGTCTCAGTACTGTAATCTATAGTGTGTGTGTGTGTGTGTGTGTGTACCTGCTCTGATTAAAGGTGTGTATTTTGACTCGGTGGTGAGTGTATTTCTGCAGGATCTTCTTGGTGTCCTCGTCTGTATTAAAGCTGTTCATCAGAACCAGAGGGACGTCGGTGCTGTAGGTCTTATTCAGGTGCTGCAGGAACAGATGAGAACCTTCCAGAACAATGAGACTCTAGAACCTTCTCTTTTCTATTTTGTGCCTTAATTGATCAATTTGTAAACCCCTCTGGGAGGTGGGGGGGCGGTGGTCCCCCATGCCCATCCAGGGGAGAACGTTTCAGGCGCTGGGCGGATACACCCAGAACAGGACGCCGATCTATCACTGGGCACACACACTCACACACACTATATGGGGCAATTTAGCACATTTGATTCACCTTAAATCCATGTTTTTGGACACATGGAAAACCATATAGATTGGGATTCGAACCTGGATCCCCAGCCCTGAGAGGAGATCATGCTAACCACTACACCACCCTGGAAAACATCTTGTGCTTCATCATTAAATGACAGATTACAGGCCCGGACTTCGTGCTCCTGATTTAGGGTTGCCCCCCCCCCCCCTCCTTCTGGTGCTGGACAGAACCGTGTGTTGTCCATCTACATACCTCTATCTGCTGCACGGTCAGATCCAGGAAGGTGTTCTCGTTGCGGACGCTGATCAGACTCTTGGGTCCCTTGCAGCCCATGCTGGTGCCCAGACCCCCGTTCAGCTTCACTACGGCCAGTTTATTCAGACTGGCGGCCACGCCCGGCGGCAGCGCCTTCGCCCGGATGCGCTCGTAAGGCTGGATCTGCCACACAGAGGGATGACATGTCATCACATGTCCACGCACTCACCCAGGTGGTCGAGTGGAACCGTGGATGAAAGCAGGAACAGCCGAGTCCCCCACTGAGCCTCGGTCCTCACAAGGTTTCTTTATTAAAATAACAACATAACGGGGAGTTTTTTCTTGCCACTGCTGCTTTGGCTTGCGCTTTGGGAATTTTAAGGCTTTAAACTTTGTAAAGCTGCTTTGTGACGATGTACTGTTATAAAAATCACTCTATAAATAAATTAGTTAAACTTTTTATGAGCACTGAGGTTCCTCTTCTCTGGCGTTAACAACCTCGTTTTTTTTTTTTTTATCAGATGGAGATTTAATAAAGAATATTCCGGTTCGGGGTAAATGAACAAATAGAGCCCATGTGAGTTATCGATGTTGGATATAAAGATGTTCTCCTTCCACTCAGAGATCAGCTGATCCAGCAGACCTGAGTTAGAGGAGCTGGTGTTGCCAAAACTGTGAGTGTACAGTTTAGATCTCCAAATTCCCACAAGTCAGACCCACAACGACTACTGACTTACCCTGGGGTAACTGAACCAGATAAGAACGCCCCACAGCTCTGCTGGATCATCGACAATCCAACATGGCATAGGGTTAGGGTGAGGTAGCTCAGTGGTTATGGTGTTGGGCTATCAATCTGAAGGTTGTGGGTTCAAATCCCAGGTCAACTGAAGCAAGTTCAAATTCAAGTAATTTATTTATGTCGCGTTTTTTACAACAGTACATTGTCACAAAGCAGCTTTACAGAATGAAAATCCTTTAAACCCCCAAAGAGCAAGCCGAAGCGACAGTGGCAAGAAAAAACTCCCTGTTATGCTGTTATTTAAGGAAGAAACCTTGGGAGGACCAAGACTCAAGCAATACCCTTAAGTCGTGAGTCGTTTTGGATAAAAGCGTCCGCTAAATGACCAAATGTCGCCCATTTATTTATTTACCCCGACCTGGAGGATTCTTAATCCCTTTTTGAATATCCATCTGCTAAAAGAAAACGATGTCATTAACACAGCCACATACAGAACATATAGAACTTCTGACCACATGCTGATTTATAAGGCTGTTCCGGTTTGAGGTCACGGCATTGAAGGTGACTCTGAGGAAAGTTTAACGTGTCAATGGGAGATTAGGTTTCAAATTCCTGCTGGTCCCTGAAGCCCCTGTACCATGTGACAACATGCCTGTGACTCCGATATATATATATATATATATATATATATATATATATATATATACACGACCAGCGCATACAGAGTGCGGTTCTTGTCACGGACACAGAAATGAAGCATGGAACCCTCATTATTAACCAAATCATAATGACAGCCTTTAGACTTCTGAGCGTATGTGATGCAAACTAAATTAACTTAGTCATTTTGCAGAAATATCTTAAAATCAGCAGCTAGTTTTATAGTTTTTTTTATTTTATTTCAGACTGTGGAGAGCGGAGAGTCCGTAAATGTGCTTTAATATGAGACATGAGTGTAGAATGTTAAGTGTAGAAGTCTGGAGAGTCACTCTAAACTATAAGTTTGTGGTCGTGTCAGGACGTCAGCGGGGAACTTTGATCCTGACGGAACTTCATCAGAGGTGGCTCTAACAGATCGTCTCAATGAGAGAAGAACAACTGGCAGCCGCGAAAAAAGAAAGGTCAGCCGTCGCAGAGCCACCAGGAACTCTGAGTTCTGCTTCCAGAATACTGGAGGGGTCAGACTATATATATAGCCCTGCATTTTGGGTGGGGGGGGGAGGAGCATGAGGGCTGCTGCTGCTGCTGTTTATGTTCTGTGTATGATTATTTATCTGATATTTTATCTGACACAAAGCAGTTTTACAAAGAAATGACTTATTACGGCTCATCACACCAGAACCCTGCGTCCTTTAGGACCATGCGCAGTAAGCATCGTGTTTTGGGATGTGTTTCGAACCCACAGCGGCTCTGTCCTGATTACAGTCTGTTCTGTTTATGAAGTGCATGTTTAGAGTTATTTTATTTATTCTTATTTTGTAAAGCGACCTTGAGTGTTGTGAAAGGCGCTTACAAATAAAATGTATTATTATTATTATTATTATTATTATTATTACTATTATTATTATTATTAGAGTATTTATTTCACATCATACCGAATCCTCAGGGGGTCTGTTGATTTTGGCCCATTCCACAGAGGGACCCTTCGCCTGGAGGAACCTGTGGAACAGCTGCTTAAAGCCCTCGAAGTCTTTCCTGGAGACCTGAAGAGAAAACACACAACAGTAATCAGTTAATATTTTTATTGATTAATATATAACAAGGGGCGGCACGGTGGCTTAGTGGTTGGCATGTTCTCCTCTCAGTACTAGAGATTCCCGGTTCGAATCCCCATCTGGGTGGAGTTTCCATGTTCTCCTTGTGTCTGCGTGGGTTTCTTCCGGGTTCTCCGGTTTCCTCCCACAGTCCAAAAACATGGAACAAGTTAATTGAATTCTCCAAATTGCCCCGTTTAGAGTGTGTCTGTGTGAGTGAGTGTGTGCCCAGCGATGGATTGGCGCCCTGTCCTGGGTCTGTCTGCCCAGCGCCCGAGACGTTCTCCCCTGGATGGGCATGGGGAACCCCACCGCGACCCTAATAGAGGATAAGCGGAAGATAATGAATGAATGAATGAATGAATATATAACAAGGGGCGGCACGGTGGCTTAGTGGTTGGCATGTTCTCCTCTCAGCACTAGAGATCCCCGGTTCGAATCCCAATCTGGGTGGAGTTTCCATGTTCTCCCCGTGTCCGCGTGGGTTTCCTCCGGGTTCTCCGGTTTCCTCCCACAGTCCAAAAAACATGGATCAAGGTAAATTGAGTTCTCCAAATTCCCCATATAGAATGTGTATGTCTGCGTGTCTGTGTGAGTGAGTGTGTGCCCAGCGATGGATTGGCGCCCTGTCCTGGGTGTATCTGCCCAGCGCCCGAAATGTTCTCCCCTGGATGGGCATGTGGAATTCCCCCCCCCGACCGCGACCCTAATAGAGGACAAAAGCGGGAGATAATGAATGAATGAATGAATGTGTAAAATTTCAATCCAAAGCACAAAACAGTCATTTCACAATTAACTCTACAGTGCAAAATGCAAATAAACGAATTGAGGACACTTAAAAGTAAATATAAAATGTAAATTAATAAGAATACAGATTGAGATGTGAAATGTACATATAACGACTTTATATAAATGTAAAACGTATATTTGCTATGTTTTGTGTATCAGATCATTTGGTGGAGGTTCTTGCAGCTGTATGTGACCTTAAACAGTTTATTGCGTTCTTCATTTTGCAGTAATGTATTTATTTTAACCTGTTTTAGGTTCATCTTCAAGAGTCCATGGCCAATTATTATGAAATTTACCCATTCACACTTGTCATTTATATAATAAATCAAATAAAATTGGTATATTTGTTCATTACATGTTAATAGATACTTAATATACACTCTGATCACTTAAATATAATAAAATATCATAATAAGTCATCGTATTAATTTTTTTCATATCATATCACATCATATTTATATTTATATATATATATATATATATATATTTTTTTATTTTATTTTATTTATTTATTTATTTTTTTATCATATTTATTACGAATGATGTGCCAGCAGACCAGCAGTGTGTTCATGACATTCTCATCGCTCGATGAACCAAACACTAGTCAGTACACCATACCTCAAGCTCCGCACCACTGGCACTGCGGAGCAGCTTCTCCAGCTCGTCATGCATAGACTTTTCATGCTGCTGCCTGAGCTTCTCCTGAAACTCCATCGTCCCTCCGTTCAGGGCGCCTCGACTCAGTTCTACAGGGAAAGAGAGACGGTTCAGAGACAGAATCACTGAATTCAGATGTTCCAGTCAGTCCCATTAGCACTGAAGTAAAAGAAAACAAACTCGTGCATTTTGGACAATTTCGTTTAATGTGTACGAGTTCCAGCATGACGGCATGACTCAATTACCCCATCCCTGAGGGTATTCAAAGACATTGTGGATTCCTTACTCACCAGCAACTATGGACATGATGACGAGCGTCTGACTCTTTAACTAACACCTCAAACCTTGTAGTTGCTCACTAAGTGTATTTTGATGATACGGGTGGTTAATGTGTCCGATTCCTCTTGTCTGGCGTTCCAGTTAAAGTCTCCGGTCAGTCAGGTTAAAACGGCACTCGCATTCCCTTAAGAGACTCAAACTTTGGGAATCTGTGTGGCGACTGAGATATGATCCCTCGATCCATTAATAACCCCAAAAAAGTCCATTAAAACTGAACATACATCACAATAAATTCACTGCAGATCAGACATGACTGCAGCGCCAGAAAGAGAGAGAGAGGTGTAAACCACTGACCCTGTTTATCAAACTGTAACACGCCCCATCTCCCCTCCCACCCAGAGAGGGGCAGATACGTTTGAGCCTTCCTTTAAAAAAACATCAGATACAGACAGAGGGGTTCATGGTCTGAATATGGGGGGTGGTTTATGTATATAAATCTTATGAGCCAATCACGTAACAGCAGTGTAATGTGTAAGAACATGGAAACTGTTCAAACGGACTATTAGAATGGGGCGGGGAATGAATCCCAGTGATTTGGACTGTGGTACCAGATTGTTTTTGATTGTTGGCACCAGATGGGCTGGTTTCTGGATTGTTTAGATGTGCAACTAAACTAGTTAACCATGTTACTAGACACCTTTTCTAGACTGGAAATTGGAAAATTTGAGAATATCTGAATGCTGCTCCACTAACATTATACTTTAAAGACGCCCAAACCATAAAATAAAGCGTGTCCACATACTTAAGTCCCTATTTGTTGTATTCCTATCAACTAGTTTTAATCGTGTTTGTCTTATTAAAACTTATTAGAAATAAAATTCTTCTGCCAAAGGACAGTCAGCACATTTTAAAGCAAATTTCTGTGTACGGATTATGAATAACACACTAATTTAACCTGTTCACGTTTATTCGTTTGATTGTCCGGATCAGTGTGATCCTCACCATGCACACAGATTACATTCCCAAATTTGTTCAGTCGACAGCAAAAATAATAATAACAAAATGGAATTAATTGATCGTGACGAACTTAATAAGTTTCCATGTGATTTTATTTATGTTGGGACTGTACGGAACACGGTGCTCTTAACGTCACCGTAAAGCGTTAACTGATTTCAACGCGGCCACTTCCCTTTATTTGGGTTTTCACTTTATATTTGTTGGTTTAGTAATATAGATGTAATCTATCAGAGTGATATAGACGCTGTTTCAGAGCCGTTTAAAGGTGAAACGAGGGGGGAACACAGACGCACAGCCACGACCTCCATTACCTTATAAAGCTCTTGAAGGACAAGCGCGCTTTGAAAGCGTCACAGAGCGGTTAACCTCGCGGACGGACCGCGGTCTGAGAGAAAGCGTTAAGCAGAGCGAGCGGGGCAAACGGGGTCATGCCGACGGCACTCAGAAAGCCGCGAAAAGACGTTATTTTGACAGAACAGGCAACGCGGGGTCGGACTTACTGCACGGCCAGCGGGAGACTGAGAGCGCAGCAACGACAACGGTCCCGTCACGAACCGGCCAATCAGAGCCCGGCGACATCCCAAGCTGGCCAATCAGATCGCAGGAGACGGTCAAGCCCGGGAGCTGAAACAACGCCGCCACCCTGAGGCCAAGGGAAGGAGTGACGGGCGTTGCGCTCTTTTCAGAGAGCCGGTTCTTTTGGCTCGGCTCTCCAAAAAGAGCCGATTCTTTCGGCTCCCAGGTGGCTCCCTTGACTTTTGTTGTAGCTGAAAGCATCCATCCATCCATTATCTTCCGCTTTGTCCTATATATGAGGGTAGCGGGGGGGGGGTTTCCCCATGCCCATCCTGGGGAGAACATTTTGGGCGCTGGGCAGATACACCCAGGACAGGGCGCCAATCCATCGCTGGGCACACACTCACTCACACAGACATGGGGCAATTTTGGGGAATTCAATCGACTTGGTCCATGTTTTTGGACTGTGGGAGGAAACCGGAGAACCCGAAGGGGAACCCACGCGGACACGGGGAGAACATGGAAACTCCACCATGATGGGGATTCAAACCGGGAATCCCTAGCGCTGAGAGGAACATGCTAAACCAATAAGCCACCATGTAGCTGAACGCAGTTTATTACCAAATTATGTACAAAAATTAACTTTTCATTCATTATCCCCTGCTTATCCTGTATTGGGGTCGCGGGGGGGTTCCCCATGCCCATTCAGGGGAGAACGTCTCGGGCGCTGGGCAGATAGACCCAGGACAGGGCGCCAATCCATCGCTGGGCACACACTCACTCACACAGACACTCTAAATGGGGCAATTTTGAGAATTCAATCGACTTGGTCCATGTTTTTGGACTGTGGGAGGAAACCGGAGAACCCGGAGGAAACCCACGCAGACACAGGGAGAACATGGAAACTCCTCCCAGATGGGGATTCAAACCGGGAATCCCTAGTGCTGAGAGAACATGCCAACCACCAAGCCACCGTGTAGCTGAACGCAGTTTATTACCAAATTATGGGAAAAATTAACTTCTACTGTAAAAATCTATGTATCTGTTTTTAATGATACAATTTTATTTAAATGGGGTCACTATTGTCCATCCAGGGAAGAACATTTTAGGAGCTGGGCAGATGCACACAATACAGGGTGCCAATCTATTACTGGACACACACAGACTATATAGCAGCACTATAAAGCAGCCAATTCACCTTGAATCCATGAGTTCACACTGTGACACGGAGAACATGGAAACTCCACCCAGATTGGGATGCCAACCCAGATCCCTAGTGCTGAGAGGCAGACGTGCCGCCCCATAAACTGATTTATTTTAATTAAATCGATGAATTATAAACATCATGGTGGGTAAAGTGTGTGTGTGTGGGGGGGGGTGTCAACAAAGGTGGATGGTTCACATCATGATAAAAAAATTATTTTTTTGGTAAAGTGAGCAGAAAGAAAGATCAACACGTCTTGTTTTTCCTGTAAGACTTTTATTAAGTGCAGATATTTTGTTAGGGGGTGTAACTGCTGGAACCTTTTGTTTCGGCCCTGGATGTCACCCCTGTAAGGCTCAGAACAAATTCGTTTACATTAAGGTTATGTTTAAGATCCATGTTACATCACAGCAAGTGAAATGTCTTCATCTTGCGTCCTCTCTCACACACACTCAAAAGCATACACACACGGCATGGAGTTTTACAGTTTAGGAGAACTGACGAGCTGCTGTTTGGTGGAAGCGCCGTGTAGTCATGCCCCAAGGAAGGTCAGCGCCGTGTCCCTCTCGTCGATCAGCTCGGTGGCTGTGGCGTCCATTTTGGAGCGCGAGAACTCGTTAATCGGCAGACCGTCCACCACCTTCCAAGTCTTGTTCTGAGAAATGAATAGTGCATTTGCACAAAACTGTTCCATCCTCACGGCTCGTACACTTATATACACGTGTGAGATGAGGTCTAGGGCTGCAACAACGAATCGATAAAATCGATAAAAATCGATTATCCAAAGTATCGATAATGCATTTCCATTATCGATTCGTTGGGTCGCGCAATTTCCACGTTACTCGCGATGTGGCAACCGTTTACGTCACCTGCAGCGCCTTAATAACGCTGGAAAATAACAGCGGGTTAAACAGAACAAGGCGGAGTCTGCAAAACAAGTTAATAAATCGCACAAATGAAACACAGCCAACGCAGAACACAAGCCCCCGCCCCCCCCCCCCGCCCGCTTTCAGACCGCGTCGAGACAAAGGTATTTTTTTGTTAACTGGCTCATTTGTTAATTTTTTCATAGCTGTTTGTTAATTAGTTAATTTGTTTTAATTTTTCTCAAAGGCTGATTGTTTATTCATTCATTATCTTCCGCTTTATTCTCTATTAGGGTCGCGGTGGGGTTCCCCATGCCCATCCAGGGGAAACCGTCTCGGGCGCTGGGTAGATACACCCAGGACAGGGGGCCCATCCATCGCTGGGCACACACTCACTCACACACACACTCTAAATGGGGCAATTTTGAGAATTCAATCGACTTGGTCCATGTTTTTGGACTGTGGAAGGAAACCGGAGAACCCGGAGGAAACCCACGCGGACACAGGGAGAACATGAAAACTCCACCCAGATAGGGATTCGAACCGGGAATCCCTAGCGCCGAGAGGAGAACATGCCAACCACTTAGCCACCAGGCTGATTGTTAGTTTGTTAATTTGTTTATTAATTTTTCTCAATAGCTGATTGTTAATTAGTTCATTTATTAATACATTTTTTTCCCCAATAGGCTACAGAACAGACAATATTTGGTTCATTACTGAGGGCAACTGAGTATCATGTGTTATTTGGAATTGCCTTTTGTTGTTCAGTGAGGGATGTTTAGATGATGCATTATTTCTTTCATTGTGCTTTTCATTAATTACAGGAAATGTTAACTTAAACATTTTCAATAAAATTACTATATATAATACTATAGAATAATTTTACTAAAAAACATCCACTTTTGTATACAGGCGTCTGCTAAATTATTAAATGTAAATGTAAAGACATCGAAAACATTTTTTTCCCATTTATCCGATTCATCGATTAATCGGAAAAAAATATATCGACCGATTAATTGATTATCAAAATAATTGTTAGTTGCAGCCCTAATAAAGTCATACCTTAATGGTGACGGGGAAGGAGTACATGAGGTCATCAGCGACGCCGTAGGCGTTCCCGGTGGAATAGACGCCCATGGACACAAACTCACCCTGGTGGGAAAGTTTAAATAGCACACATTTAATCTCACATTTAAAGCCCAATTGTGCGAGGTGTGTGTGTGTGTGTGTGTGTGTGTGTGTGTGTGAGGTCTGGTCCGCACTTACATCCGGGGTGCCGAACCAGATGTCCCTCATGTGGTCACAGATGGCTTTAGCGGCGGACATGGCGCTGGACAGCTTTCTGGCTTTGATGACCGCTGCACCGCGCTGCTGCACCGTCTGATGGAAATGAAAAACATCAGTTTACAGACGTTACCGGTGTGGGTTCTTAAGCCAGGGCTCTCACTGCTCCAGGGGTGCTGACCTGTATTCTAACCCCAAAGCTTCTGCCATTTGTTTTTTTTTTTTGTATTTAAAAAAAAAACCTTATTAAAAAAATAATAATAATAATAAGGCGGCACAGTGGCTTAGTGGTTTAGCATATTCTCCTTTCAGCGCTAGGGATTCCCGGTTCGAATCCCCATCTGGGTGGAGTTTGCATGTTCTCCCCGTGTCCACGTGGGTTTCCTCTGGGTTCTCCGGTTTCCTCCCACAGTCCAAAAACATGGATCAAGTCAATTGAGTTCTCCAAATTGCCCCATGAAGAGTGTGTGTGTGCCCAGCGATAAATTGGTGCCCTGTCCTGGGTGTATCTGGCCAGCGCCCGAAACATTCTCCCCTGGATGGGCATGGGGAACACCCCCCCCCCCGCAACCCTAGTATAGGATAAAGCGGAAGATAATGAATGAATGAGAAAAAGAAAAAAAAAAAAAGAAAAAAAAATAAATAAATAAATGTGTCACTTATCCCTTTATTCTGGATGAGAACCTACTGAGAACCTTAAGAGGTTTCTGTACGACATACATCCACATACTGATCCGCCACACTCACGGAAATAAAGTCCCCTTTCAGCCAGCCGTCATCCTTCACGGCGTCAAAGGCGGCCACCTCTTTGTCGTTCAGCTTGACGGTGGCGTGGTGCACGTCTGGGTACTGTGTGGAGGAGTGGTTCCCCCAGATGATCACGTTCTTTACGCTGTCTGAGGAAACGCCGACACGCATCGCCACCTGCAGGCAACACACAACAACACACACCACCTCCAACTGAAACTCTGCCATGAAAATCTACAATACAGAACAGAAATGACGAAGCACTAATTAATTAATCCAATAGAACACAAGAGCTCATCGGCATCGGCACCTGCGAACGGGCTCGGTTATGGTCCAGCCTGGTCAGACAGGAGAAGTTCTCCTTGGGGATGGACGGCGCCGACTTGGAGGCGATAAGGCAGTTTGTGTTGGCGGGGTTCCCCACCACCAGGACCTGGAACATCACGATAGAAAACAAAAAACGAGGATCAAGTTCCAATCGAATAATGTTATCATTGAGAAGACGAACGGCGCTCGCGCTGCCGCACCTTGACCGTTTTCTTGGAGTATTTGTCCAGAGCGGCTCCTTGTGTTTTAAAGATGGCCACGTTGGCCTTCAGCAGATCTTTCCTCTCCATCCCTTCCTTTCTGGGCATTGAGCCCACCAGGATGGCAGCGTCCAGGTCTTTAAAACCCACCTCCACCTTGTCTGTGGGGATCACCTCTGTAAGAGAACACGCGGTCACGCTGAATAAACATGCATTTAATCAAGAACGATGGCCGAGCTTTTAAGATTTGCTTTGATCGACCTTAAAATATTTTTTTTTAAATAAAAATAAAAAGGCGCGGCACGGTGGCTTAGTGGTTTAGCACGTTCGCCTCTCAGCACTAGTGATTCCCGGTTCGAATCCCAATCTGGGTGGAGTTTCCATGTTCTCCCCGTGTCCTCGTGGGTTTCCTCCAGGTTCTCCGGTTTCCTCCCACAGTCCAAAAACATGGATCAAGTCAATTGAATTCTCAAAAAAAATTGCCCCATATAGAGTGTGTGTGTGTGTGAGTGAGTGTGTGCCCAGCGATGGATTGGCGCCCTGTCCTGGGTCTATCTGCCCAGCGCCCGAGACGTTCTCCCCTGGATGGGCATGGGGAACCCCACCGCGACCCAAATACAGGATAAAAGCGGGAGATAATGAATGAATGAATAAAATAAAAAGTGTAACTAAATACAAAAAGGCCTCAAAAAATCTACAGTATCAATTTTTTTATACATTTTTCTTGTTACAGAAGCTTTTATTATGTGAATATAAACTTGCACACAAAATATCATGCATCTAAACATTACACCTCTTTCTTTTTTTATTCATTATTTATTTATTAGCATTACAGAGACTTTTACATCAGGATTTTTTTAAGTTTTATACAATTTTTCAAACATCTGTAATTATTTTTATTCTCATTTTAATCGCAAACATTCCTCCAGGACTGAGGTTTGAGGGTTTAAACCCAGAATCCACAGAAGAAGTTGTCACTGTGGGCCCCTTGAGCGAGGCCCTTAACCCTCATTGCTTCAGGGGGGTAGTTATAGATCGCTTGTTGACGGTGTAGTGTAGTGTAGCTAGGTTTCTATTGGACAACATCCTACAAATAAAACTACACGCCTTTAAAAACATTTAGGGGCAACTAAAAATAAGTATTTAAATAGATCATGTTTTCTCTGTGCATTAAGTGGGAGGTGTAGGTATTTTTGGACATCCACTGTGTTATTAGTATACTGAATCTCTGTAGGTGTTAAATATAAAATAATAAAATATGTTTTTACTTAAAATCATCTGAAACCCTGACCCTGTCCTCCGCACCCCGTTCTCTTAACACCAGCTGATTAACACCAGGCCCATGGATTTATCAGAACAGACTTCAGTCTGTGTGCTTGCTTTACGATGAGGATTCATCCTCTGTACTCTGACCTCACCGATTGGGTAAGCATGCGTTTGGAACCGTCCAATCAGGAGAAGACTACGTGCTCCACCTCCAACTCCCCGCTCTATTGTGAGAAGCCCGTTTGCTGTGCTGCTGATTCAGCTCAGTGGACGTACAGAGGACTTTCATTCTTTACCTCAAGGTCAGGACTCAGGACTCACCTCTGAGAAGGGGGAGCGCACAGTCCTGCAGCTCCATCACAACTCCATCCAGCACCGGTAACATGGGTGGGATGTCCAAAAGCACCAAGATGATTGGCTGAAGTACAAAAAACAAAAAAAGGGGGGGGGGATTACTTTATGCCAACGCATTACTCCACTCAGCATCAGGACGTTTCATGGTCGTGATCCGGTCTCACCTGGTCCTTACCGAAGACGTCACCCTTGGCAATGCTGTACAGAAGGGAGTAGGCGATCTGACCAGCGGCGCCGGTCACCAGCACACGGATCGGTTCGGCCTGCGGAACACAGAACGAAGACGTTTTACATAAAGAGAGAACGATGTTTAAACTCGCCTGCATCGACATCCATCCTGTACGAATTCTATAAACAGCATTTTAACATGTCTGTTTAAAGGAACATATAATCCAAACACATTTCAGTCAAATAAACTCACAAATTCAGGTCTGAACAGATAAATACCACGTTCTTTGTTTTAAATCTGTCCTTCCCTTGAAGCCGTAGCAGCTTCCACATGGTTGGGAATGCTTTCTGCAAGATTTTAGAGATCTGCTGGACATTTCGTTCATTTCTACAGTACAGTGTTTGGGAGGTTGGACACCGATGGTGGTATATAGAGCCTGGCTCACAGTCTCCAATCTAATTCACCCCTATTGTGTTTTTATCAGGATTCTGTAAGAGTTGGTCAACTCTTCCGACAGCAAAGCCACCCAACCCAGCCTGTATGGACCTTGCTTTGTGCACCAGGGGGCATTTACTCTGGACTTTGGACATATGCAGTTAGCAAAAGTGCTTGATTTAATGCTCCTGCGACAGTGTGACTGAATGAAAGACCTGTTGTCAACGAATAAAAGGTGTGTCCTAATACTTTTGAATCTTTAATCTGGTATGCCTCATTGATTTGTCCGGTCCAGTTTTAATTCATTAACGTTTGAAGGATAATGTGTCGTTATTAATGCTGACAGCAATGACAGCACAACTGATGAGTACAGCGGGTGGTCGATCAACATAACGCAAACTTCTCAGTGTATCCATCCATCCATTATCTTCTGCTTTATCCTCTATTAGGGTCACGTGTGTGTGTGTGGGGGGGGGGGGTTGCCTATGCCCATCCAGGGGAGAACGTTTCGGACCTGGGCAGATACACCCAGGACAGGACAACAATCTATCGCTGGACACACACACACACACTCTATATGGGGCAATTTGGAGAACTCAATTGACTTGATCCATGTTTTTGGACTGTGGGAGGAAACCGGAGAACCCGAAGGAAACGAATGCGGACACGGGGAGAACATGGAAACTCCACCCAGATTGGGATTCGAACCGGGAATCCCCAGCGCTGCGAGGAGAACATGCTAAACCACTTCTCAGAGTATATCACAGATATTAAATACAGATGCAAATCAGAGCGCAAAGGCGGCGGCGGGAACAATCAAACAGCAGAACATCTGCACACAGGAATGCAGTTACGAAACATCTGCAGCCCTGGCTCCAGTTCCACTGTTCGTTCTGTAACTCTATACATCAGATTATTATATAAGCATAGTTTATTAAATTAAATAAAATCGCTTGTTTTATGTTGGAAGCGATGACGTCATTAATGCCACGCATTACTGTGAGTTGTACAGATTCCAGAACTGATTCTAGAACGGTTCTCTCAGCATCGAGGACAGCTCCTGGTTCCAGCTCGTCCTCCCAAAACCTGATTCATTAATAAAGACTTATTAATTATGGATCTTATGATTCGTCATGACATTTAATAAAACGCAGTTCGGAAACGCCTCCGTCGCGGTGTGTGAGCTGAAACCGAACGCGGTGTTAAAAATAACGAAGTCGCGTCTTACCATCTTTAATCCCACAGAGACGCTCAGACTGCGACTGCGACCCGAGCCGAGCCGCGTCTCTTATACTGAACCGACTCTGCGGCGGCGCTCATGGGAAATGGAGTTCGGTTCTCGCGTGAGTCCCGTCGCGTTCGAACTGCAAAGACTACACCGACCGTGACGTCATCAACACGTCAGCGTCGTCAGCGTTTTACACGCCCTATTGTTTTAAAATGTCAGTCAAACATTGTTGTTTATCAGTCAAAAAACAGTTCGAAATCCAGCGCATCATTTAGATCATCGATTCATTTAACAGTTAACACTTACACGTGTAGATTTGTACAAATACATCCATTATCTTCAGCTTTATCCTCTATTAGGGTCACGGGGGGGGAGGGGTGTTCCCATGCCCATCCAGGGGAGAACGTTTTGGGCGCTGGGCAGATACACACAGGACAGGGGGGCAATCTATTACTCACACAGACACACTCTATATGGGGCAATTTGGAGAATTCAATTGACCTTGATCCATGTTTTGGACTGTGGGAGGAACCCGGAGGAAACCCATGCGGACACGGGAAGAACATGGAAACTCCACCCAGATGGGGATTCGAACCGGGAATCTCTAGTGCTGAGAGGAGAACATGCTTAACCACTAAGCTTGATTTGTACATATATCCATTGTCCATTATCTTCGGCTTTATCCTCTATTAGGGTCGCGGGGGGGGGGGGGGTTCCCCATGCCCATCTAGGGGAGAACGTGTTGGGCGCTGGGCAGACAGGACAGGACGCCAATCTATCTCTGGTCACACACACAAACACACTCTACATGGGGCAATTTGGAGAACTCAATTGACCTTCATCCACGTTTTTGGACTGTGGGAGGAAACCCACGCGGACACGGGGAGAACATGCAAGCTCCTCCCAGATTGGGATTTAAACCAGGAATCCCTAGCGCTGAGAGGAGAACATGCCAACCACTAAACCACTGTGCCGCTCGATTTGTACAAATAATTTTGTTATTAAAGTTATTGTACTAAATGTCTTTGTTTGAATGGGTTTATACTGGGCAGATACACCCAGGACAGGACACAAATCTATCACTGGACACACACTCACTCACACACACACACACACATTTTATATGGGGCAATTTGGAGAACAAAATTGACTTGATCCGTGTTTTTGGAAACTCCATCCAGCGCTGAGAGGAGGGCGTGCGAACCCCTAAGCCACCGTGCCGCCCCCAAATAGATTTCAGATTTAAGTTGTTATTCTCCAACCGCACTAGCAATGTTTGCTGGGGTCTATCCCAGCACATATTAGACCAAAGACCATGACAGGGCAGACATACAATACAGACACAGACAGCAGGGAGTAAGTCTGTATCTCAAACTTCACCCCACATCCCTGTCCTCGTAATGTTGACAGAAATTAAGATGCCCCAGAGGGAATGTGTGCAGACACCAGGAGAACATACTAATGCAGCACAGAACAGGCTGGGGATGTAACCCTGGGCACTCTCACTGTAAGGCCACTGTGGTTAGGTTTCCTGCAGCCACACTGACTAATTTATTCCTTTCACCAGCTATTCTAGACTCAAGGGAGGCGTTGGTGTTGCACAGCCCGAAGGACCCGGTTCGAATAATGCAGTGTGGAGTTGGAAATGCCTCCCCGTGCCTGTGAGGAACTAATGTCAGCAGGTGCAGTGTGGATTCCCCTGATAATGACATAACTGCAGTGCATTTTGGGGCTTTGGCTCCATCGCTATGCAGCAGAACGATCAGCTGCAAAATGTTCAACTGAGATTATTAGTGAAGCCAATTCAGCAAATTGATGCTGAGATGAAACAGCAGGCGGGATTGTGGGTAAAAAAACAGGGCGTTGCTGCACCTTCGCTCGGTTCTTATTAAAGCCTTTGATCCCGTTAATAACCTCCACCACTGAGCGACGCGCCACGCAGATCAAAGACCCGCAAAACGCGCCCCACGCGACGCGCTGCGGCTCCGTCCACTCAGGTCACGTGCTGCGTAATCCGACTCCCGTGCGCGGACGCGCCGCAGGGTTCGAGTCCTTGGGCTCCGCGCCTTACCTGCGCCGTGGCCGCGCGGACCACCAAGTACATCGCCGCGAGCAGCGTCAGCATCCTGCCGGCGTCGGGGTGCGGGCTGCGGGGTGCGGGATGCGGGATGCGGGGCCCCTGCGGTGCGCTCGTTCGGTCCTCTGCTGCGGAGACGCGTAGTCCGGGGTTACGGCACCCGAGCTGTAAATTGAGCTATACTAATGAATCGACTCGCCACATCCCGAGCAAACGAATCCACATCATGGGAGTCGACTCGTTTCGGCGAAACGGATTCCATCGCAAAAAGCTTGGTGCCAGAGACCTGCGATTATATCATTTTCCTTTGATTATTCCGATTAAATATTTTTTTAAAGAAAGTCCCCTTTTATATTTATGACTGTAAATAATTGAAAATGAGAAAATTAGACTTTGATCGTGTATATATAGATTTCTAATTCTATTTATATTTTTCCTAGTTTTTTTTTTTAAATCTCTTCAAGTTCAAGTTATTTATTAATAGAGCACTTTTTACAACAGTACATCGTCACAAAGCAGCTTCACAGAATGAAAAGCCTTTAAACCCCAAAAACCAACTTGAAGCGATAGTGGCAAGAAAAAACTCCCTGTTATGTTGTTATTTAAGGAAGAAACCTTGTGAGGACCGAGACTAAGTGAGGCAATTATTAACAACTGGAAAACTATATGTGCGTCCATTAGGGGGCGTCCCAGAGGGGGTCTCTTGTAATGACTAGATTAGAAGCTTTTTCACCTTATTTCTAATGTATCTGCTGCTGAGAATGTGAATTTTCACAGTGTGGGACAAATAAAAGTTTATCTCATCTTATCCTGGCAAACATTGTATTTAAGTTTTTTAAAAATCTAAATAATTTACGCTCTAAACGCACAACGTGGACGCGCGCTTTGTATTTAAAGGTTTGAATAAAACCTTTAGCTTCATTTACACCGTAATGTTATTGCTTTTAACTTCATATCTCTCCTAAGGCGATATGACATAAGATTCAAAGAATCGAAATAGTGCGTTGACTCGGAGTCGACTCTAAGATGGGGAAGCTTGTTACAGCATTGGAATGGAGCAGTGTCGATGAGGCGCCCCCCAGCGGCTCTCTGTAGGCCCCCCCGTGCGCTAAACTCAACTCTACAGGCCAAACGAATCAGCTGGGTGACGTCACAATACGGCGAGGATGCAGCTGAGAGCGATGCTGAGGTGTGACGTCACCTGCAGGGAGATGAAATGATGTTGCCAAATTTAGAACACGTTTGAGGATGAAGCTTGAAGGTCTTACAGCTGTGTTTATGTGTGTGTGTGTGTGTGTGTGTGTGTGTGTGTGAGTGTGTAAAACACAATAAGCAAATTTGTAATTATTAAAACTGTAAATACGTTCATACACGCGATGTTTGCACCGAGGAAAGACATCCTGTCGGGTTTATGTCTGATGCCTTTGGAGCTCACAGTAACCCGCACTAATTTAATTAATTTATACATGTTTTTAAAGCAAAAAAGCCCATTTACAGATGACAGCGTGTCCAGAAGGGGGCGACAAAACGCCGTATCCCTTGGTGCGCCACATTTAGGTATTAAATTTATTATATTGTTCATTCATTCATTATCTCCCGCTTTATCCTCTATAAGGGTCGCGGGGCGTTCCCCATGCCCATCCAGGGGAGAACATCTCGGGCACTGGGCAGATACACCCAGGACAGGGGGGCAATCTATCGCTGGGTACACACTCACTCACACAGACAGGTGTACCTGTACGCATACACACTCTTTATGGGGCAATTTGGAGAACTCAATTGACTTGATCCATGTTTTTGGACTGTGGGAGGAAACTGGAGAACCCTGAGGAAACCCACGCGGACACGGGGAGAACATGGAAACGCCACCCAGAATCCACAGTGCTGAGAGAAGAACATGCTAAACCACTAAGCCACCGTGCCGCCTCAATTTATTATATTGTAATTCAAAGAATACATAGAAAGGTGCTATGAAATATTGCATGTGTTATATATTGCATATGTTTTAATTGTGCAAAAGACACAGGTACACACATGGACGTCCATTCAGGATGGTTATTAAAAACATTTTAAAGCACCTTTCTATGAATTTGAAATAATGCTTTTGTAGGGCAAGAGATTAGGATGCTGTGAAGCCCACAGATGTTTTTTTTTTTTTTTTTTTTTTTCAACTTTAAACACAACACAAAAAGTTTTCTTTGGTTTTTGGGTGTGTACACAGGTGCAGCGCACTGCCACAGGAAAGCTGGCTCTTTCCTTTGGGTTTGTAGGGGATTTAAATGCAGTTTACCCCGCAACTCAGAACGGAAACAAGGAGGTGAGTGATTTCTGAATAGGCATCAGATGCAACAAAATTATACCGAGTTGTGCCTTCTGGAGCAGCACAGGCCCTGACCTGTGTGCATACACACACACACACACACACACACACACACACACACACATGCAAACAAATAAACTGTACATCCACACAAGCACATTGAATGTAAGAAGCTCAGACAGACGCATATGCAGGGTGTATTGTGTCATGACTTGTATTTGCCCCACCTGCCGATTCACCGCCTCGTCTACGCCGCTAATGAAGCTCGCTGGTCAGGGTCAGAGGGAGCAGAGTTCAGGAGCACGGGCCGAAAATCAAACACATTCACGCATTCATTCATTCATTCATCATCAAAATTCACCTGACTGCATGGTTTGGGGGCGGCACGGTGGCTTAGTGGTTTAGCATGTTCTCCTCTCAGCACTAGGGATTCCCGGTTCGAATACCCATCTGGGTGGAGTTTCTATGTTCTCCCCGTGTCCTCGTGGGTTTCCTCATGGGTATCTGCCCAGCGCCCGAAACGTTCTCCCCTGGATGGACATGAGGAACACNTCTCGTCACTCACAGACAGCCTTAAGGAAGATGAAGTCTGTCTGTGTTTTGTCTCACGTCAGTGGGAACGAGCGCCTGCTTCCTGTCCACTCTCGGCAATTACAGGGACAGTGACAGGCGCTGTCAGTGGGCAGATTAGTGAACCATGGCATGCTGGGAATGTAGTCTTAATACTCGGTTAGCCCATGCTATTACAGCGCCATGCTATTAGCGCAAATACTGCGGCACACGGAACACGGTCGGGTTCGAATCACGGACATCCTTCACACGGAACAAGTGCAGGAACCACAACGGAGGACGCAGACGTCCCAAACCCGGGGTTAAAGGTGAAACGCGTTGCATCCACATCCTTTAGACTCAGAGCATCACAGCGGCCTCTGAAGACTTTGTTCGGACGTCGTGTTTAACGATTTATTCAGCACGTCTTTCATTTCATTTCTTAAGAATCGAGCTGCATTTCTGAATGAGATCAGGACACACTGCAGGGGTCAGGCTGCTCACCGGATGCCCCGGAGACCTGCAGGAGGACAGTGATGCATTGTGGGTATTCTCTCCTTGACACACACTTGAACCGTGAGCCAGTGATCTGTTGTGCCATTGGCTGATCCCGGATCAGGCTGCTCTGCTTGAGCGAGCTCTATATGAAGCGTTTAAGTCCAGACTCGGTCGGCATACAGAGCGTGCAAATCAGACCGAGCGGTACCCTCTGCACACGGTACCCTCTGCACACGGTACCCTCTGCACATGGTCCACAGCGCCTCACCGGGGATTCCCCAAGAAATACAGAACAATGGACTAGAAACGCAGCGATGGACTGGCGTCCTGTCCCGGGTGTATCTGCCCAGCGCCCGAAATGTTCTCCCCTGGATGGGCATGGGAGACCTCCCCCCCCCACACAACCCTAGTTGAGGATAAAGCAGAAGATAATGGATGGATGGATGGAACAGGAACGGACACAGAACAGTCTAAAGTGTATAGCAGAAGGAAAGCCCACTGTGGTCAACAGAATGCCCCATCAACCACCTTAATCTCAGACAATATGAGAGTGTCAAAACATCAATGTCTAACTAACGTATATACTCCAGGAACTGCTTAGAACCTGAAGATCTCCGTTTTGAATACAAGTTTAGTATAAAATATTCTACAACACATCAGAACCAACGTCCTGCCCGAGGACCACGTGTTCCATATGTCTGACAGTGTACGGGGAGTTAAGACCAGGTAGGCGGAGTTAAGGAGGACGAGGTTGGCGGTTCGAGGACTCTGGAACCTGAGAATCAGACTTTTCCCTTTGCCGCTGCAGCTGCATTAAATACAAACTGCTGGCTGGCGAACTCTCTCCACCTTGTATGTCTCGTCCTCGTTTCCATAAACTGCACACCGCTATCAAACACCTTTTAATCACCCCCAAGAAGTCTGATTCCATAACTGCATTCATACGATTGCCCCAGTATTTGCATGTAGGGATGGGGCAATTACAAAGTTCAAAGCACTTTTTATAATTGCGCATCAACAACAAAGCAACTTTACGGAGTTCCGATCCTGAACCCCAAAGAGCAAAACAAAGTGACCGCGGCGAGAAAAACTCCCCCGTTGTTTATTTTTAAGGACGAAGCCTTGTGAGGACCGAGGCTCAGTGGGGGTCTCATCCTCCTGGGTGGTCGGTTGTTGTACATCATTCGTCTCCTTCAACATACAACGAACATCACGTAAACACTCTCTAGGGTGCTGAAGACTGCGGTTCTTGTGTCACCCGGAGCCCGTGTCCCCTCTGACTGAGATTCTCTGGGTACATCACACCATCATGCATCACCATAACTGTTTTTAAAGAATCCCATCAGCATGCACATTCCGCGGGGGATTACTGACTGAAGCACGATTCATATCTGTATAATCCGGATTATATCGCAAGCATGAAGTCCTGTGAAAGGACGCCGCTATAGGTTAACAGTCAGGGCCCTCCATGACGTCACCGAGGCTTTGATGCCGTGCCAGGGGCGTTATAAAGACGATGCCTACGTTTAGACGTAGAACACAAGCACTTGTGGACTCTGAGAGTTTGGCCGGAGAAAAGCGAAATATCCAAAATTCAGTTTGCATTATGAGAAAATAATTTTAAAAAGGTATAGAAATATTCACTTATTCATTATCTTCCGCTTTGTCCTCTATTAGGGTCGGGGGGGGGTTCCCCATGCCCATCCAGGAAAGAACGTCTCGGGCGCTGGGCAGATACACTCAGGACAGGACACCAATCTATCGCTGGGCACACACTCACTCACACAGACACACTCCATATGGGGCAATTTGGAGAACTCAATTGACTTGATCCATGTTTTTGGACTGTGGGAGGAAACCGGAGAACCCGGAGGAAACCCACACGGACACGGGGAGAACATGGAAACTCCAGCCAGATGGGGATTCGAGCCGGGAATCCCTAGCATTGAGAGGCGAACATGCCAAACCACTAAGCCACGTGCCGCTGGTAAAGAAATATAAAAAACTAAATATTAAGAATGTACAATTAAAATTAAAATAAAATCAAAATGTAGATATTATAGTGAACTCATCATTATTTACATGAACAAGCAAAGCCATATTCTTTGTATTTACCATATTTTTTAATAAATTCAGATGTAGGATAATGTTTCATAACGTTAACGCACTGAGAGTCCGTTGCACTTTAACATTTAAGATACAAACTACATTTACAATCAGACAATGATGCGAGTCATGCAAATAGGGATGGCAATTTAAATCATCACAATCAATTAATCATGGGAGCCCCTCAACATCGTCATGACGATGTAAGAAAAATACACATGACGCCAGTGGCCAGAATGTTTAGACCTTGTCTGCTCACTTTAAAAAACTTTTTTTTTTTTTTTTTTTTAAATCAGTGTGAATATGTACACAAAGAGTGCACCAAATATAATATTTTTAGGATGATGGTTAAATAAAATTAAATAAATTAAATACATAACGAACATTAGGGACCTTGCATCGTTCCTGTGATTTCTGACACTTTTTGGGGAAAATTAATTGTGGCATAATTATCGTACAATCACGATTATTTCTTAGACGATAATCGTATCACCATTAAGTCTATAATTGCCTCATCCCTACATGCAAATATAGGGGCAGGTGTAGAAATGTGGTTAGCAGCCATGTGACCTGAAGGTCCCCGGTTTGATTTCCGGTCCCACCAAGTTCTACGGCAGGAGGCACCCAACCCCAATTCCCACCTGGGCTCCATATACAGAGCTGCCCACCTCCCCGGGCAGCGTGTGCTCTCTTTACTCAGTGTGTGTGTGTTTGTGTGTTTCACTGCACAATTGGGTTAAAGGTAGAGGACACACTCCCCTGTGTGTAAGCACAGTAAATTAGCCAATCACACGGCAGCATCCTGAAACATCTGGGAACAAACGCATGGTGAGGGCGAGCTGCATTTCAGAAAGAGAGGATGAAGACTCGATGCAGGACTCATCTTCACTGTACGGCCAGATTCACAGATCCGTTGATGTGAAGTCCCCACAACGTGTGTGTGTGTTTGGTGGAGGTATAATCATCACCCCTCCCTCAAACGTGCCAGCACTTGGAAAAAGTGTCGAGTAATTACGAGTCTTTGACTCCCTCTCTCCTAAAAGCGGCATTCACGTCGTCTTGCCGTCGTTCTGGTGTTCCGTCGGTAACGCGGCAGATGAGCTGATAATCTTATCCTAAGGACATCGGGAAGCCCGTTGAGTCGCACTGATGGACGGATGACTGCGGGGGAAACAAAGCTGCGTCGAGACAAAGCTCGGCTCGCCTCATTCACGCCGAGGTGACGGGGGATTTTCATTCACGTCGTGCCAGGTCACGTCAGCGAGTGCGTTCCCATCACTTATCTGCACACGTACAGTAGGACCTCGTTTTCGGGATAATGACGCATTTTGCAACAATACCCCACAGCGCCTCGGCCCGGGTTCGCGTGACGGCCGGCGCTCCGAAATCGGCCTCTAATTATGGGGTCTCTTGCAGGAACACGATCCTCAAAGTGTCATTTCATTCATTCATTTCAATCTGCGTACAGTGATCAGGGTTAGAACCTATCCCAGCACACGCCGAGTGAAGAGCGGGCTGGGGGGGGCGACATTCTGACAATGGGCAGGCATGCACACTCGTACCATGGGCTTATGTTTGAAAGCACATTTAATTCACACACACACACACACACACACACACACACAAGCCAATTTACATAATAAGTCCAGTAGCAATTAGTTTAATAGCAGTGTGTATTGTGTGTGTGTGTGTGTGTGTGTGTGTGTGTGTGTGTCCACCTGCCACATGCCTCTAATTAAAGACAGTGCTGTCACAGAGCAGATCTGCAGCGTGAAATCATTTTAGCGGCCTGTGGGAATCTGAATCCACGGGAAACAGAGACAGCGGCGTTGCAGGTGATTGTGACATCATTACCCGGACCGTCGGGTCTTCAGCGTACAGTGGTCTTTAAGCCGTGCGGCTCCCGGACCTCAGAGACGGACACGGAGATCAGAACAGAAGCCAGCGACAAAAAGACGGAGGTTCAAATAACAGCGGAGCCGCAGACAGACAGACGGACGGACGGACGGACAGAGACGGACTGACTGACTGACTGTAATCAGACCGAGCTGAGATGCTTGTTCTCATTGTTGGCCTTGCAAACCAAAAGCTAAGCCTATTTTCTGCTTAGCTCCCGAGTTCTTACAGAAATGTTATTGGGACTCACCCCATGCTGCTGCGCTCGACTTAGAGCCGTTAGATACGCACACACACACACACACACACACACACACACACACACACACACACACACAAATACAAACACTAATTAAAAGATCCTTTCTGGATCCCATAGAGTTTCTATCATACACTACATCGTCCAGCCAAACACAATAATCCGGTTTAACACCTCTCCACTATTTATTTAACCTCTGAGGGGTAAAAGACGTGTTATGATGCCACTGATGAATAAATTCATATGATTGATTCATATGATTGATGGAGCCACTTAATCATCATCATCATCATTACCATCTGTGCAAAGTGTTTTTTGCACAAATTTCACAGCTGAAATATAATCACCTTTAATGTCTTTGCATTAACATTATTGTTCTTATTTTCCAGAACCAACGAGCTTTGTGTGAAAATGAGGGAGGGGGGGGTATGCTGGTGTAGATGCAAACGTAAAGCTTCTATTTAAACCAAAAACCAGCCAATCAAAAAAACAACCAACCCGCTGATTATTTAACATCTGATTCACACCTTAAAATAATCACATTATATATATTTATATATAGATTTGATCGTCCGATCTCTTCGCGCCCATGGCCGCTTTAATCCGCTTTCTCATTTTCCAAATACAGTCCTGGTCCTGTGCTTCAGGGTTTCCACGGTGATGGCTCATATTTTCAGGGGCAGGTGGGCGCCAGCAGGACGCAGGCCGATGCTCCGCAGGTCCACAGGCTGCATCCCATCACCAACTGGCCTTCCTCGTGCACCCATCCAACTCTGGATGCGATCAAGTAAAACCCTCTTAAACCGTCTTAAAGCAGAGTCAGACGATCGCCATGGACTTCTAATCCAATCACAGACAGAAAATGGGGGGGGGGGGTAGCTGGAACCTCTTAGAAAAGATAATAAAAAAAACGGGGTTTAAAGCCGCAGTCTGTGATTTTTAGTCTAATTTATGTTTTAAATCTGCTGTTACTTTGAAATGGACGACTAACGAACCGAGCCGGAATCTCACTGCAGTGCATCACGTGATATTCGACGTATAAAATTTTAATATCTGTGACTCATTAAGAAGTAAAATACTTTAAAACAGAGTTATGAATTGGGCTCATGACCTGCAGCACTGGTTTAAAGGGTTTATTCTGCTGCAGGCACTTCTGTAAACATGTTAAACCTGCTAACTAATCAGATAAAGATTTATCACCATAAATGATCAAATAACCCATAAGATCGTGAGCCGGTCCCTCACATCCAGTGTCCTGACCTCTCCAACACTTTTCAGGATGAACGGGTCAACATTTCTCCAAACACACTCCAAAATGTTGTGGAAAGGTTTTCTGAAAGAGTGGATGCTGTTGTGGCTGCAATGTATATTGTGATGTCATAAAAGTTCCTGTAGGTGTAATATGTGGGTGTCTCAATACTTTTGCCTGTATATTGTGTTTCTGAGCTAGAAGAAGTACCCTGATGACTAATAAAACACACACACACACACACACACACACACACACACACACTAGAGATGATCACAGATAGCAACAGTTCCAGGGCAGTTCCCCCGAAAAAGGCACTGTGGTGAGCCCAAATTGAAAGGGTGGGACCCGAGCCACAGAGCATGAAAGAGGATAAAGAATGGAGGAACTGAGTGAGAGAAAGCATGAAAGAACAACGGGACCGGGGCGAGCGACGCCGCAAAAGGACCCCATCCTGTCCACTTAAGGAAGATGAGAGACGGAGGGGAGAGGGCGAAGAAAAAGAACAGAGAGTAACGTATTATGAACACTCCGTCGACCACTTTAAAGTCCACAAAGGGAGAGAGTGAAAGGAGCGAAGAGGAGGGATAGGCCCGAAAAGATAGTAGGATCGAGCGGAACAGGAGGGGGCCCGGGGGAAGGACACTGACGTTTCACCCACCCATTTAATTGGGGGTGGGTGGTAGGGGTAGGGGGGGTGTTCGGTTTTCGGGAGCCTCTGACCCCTCAGAGCTGAGCCTGTGATTTTCTCATCATCAGCCTTTTCTCAGATTTATATTTTATTAAATAATCCTCCCGTCTCCTCTCGTACGTCCTCAACTGATCTGGGGCCTGTACACGGTCCTGCTCTCCACCCCATTTACTTTCCCCGGAACGAATTGGAATGCTGATCGTTCTGTTTAACGCTGATCAATATCATTACTTAAAGAATACGTTCGTTATGGAATCATGTGAACGTGATACACGTCGAACTCGCTCATCCTGATCCGGGGCATTGTGGGGTGGATGCTGGAGCCTATCCCTGGCAGACGGCGGGGAAACACCCTGAAAAGGCCAGATCTACAAGTATGTTGTATGTTCCACCTGTGTCTGCGTGGATTTTCGTCGTCGGTTTCGAAAACTTTCTATTTTAAACCTGCAAGATTTGTTTCGATTTCAAAACGCAGGGTCTTCGTCCACTTCGGCGTTCTGATGCAGTCAAGACACTGATGACGGACTCTTCTCTGATTCGAATCTCCATCACTGAGTTCAGTCACGGTAAGGCTGACTGTGTGCCATCCCTGTGATACACCGTCAACCTCTCCCGCTTGTCATCCCACCTTTCGCCCTGCAAACGCTGGGATAAGCTCCGGCGGCAGAATGACTGAACCCTGTATCCCATCTCCAACAGTTTACATACTCAGCGTTTCCATATCGACAGCAATTTCAGTGAACCTGAATAAACAGGTTCAGTTTCATTACCAGAGGTTTTTTTTTTTTAACCTAAACAGAATTTACAGAATGTACTTTCAGAACTCTGACTGCGTCTTTGGGCTTGGCTCTGCTGGCTCTGCTCGAACCTCAGGCTTTGTTTATGCTTGGTTGCTGATAATCTTGCACCTCTCCACCATTGCCCAGACCTGTCAATCAAAGCCCTGACAGCACCACCCCAAAGGCTTCTGGGAGATCAGCTTTCACTCCTGCAGAGGCACGCATGGCAAACTAAAAACACTGGTTCGGCCTAAATACCCACACACACAAACGGAGACGGGACGCGATCGGACTGTTAGAGAAAAGACACAGGAGTCCAAACGGGGGTCTGGTTTCACAGCGGGAGCTAACGAAGGTTCCAAACATAATAATAACAAACACAAACAAAAACGAACTGGACGTCTGGTCAATTCTAATCTACTGATTTAATGACTTATGAGCTAAACAGTTTTAGACCCAAAGCCTCTGCACATTTTATTGCAAAGCTAAAATTAACTGCATTTGAAATATTAATGCAGAATAAAAATAAACTGTTTAATAATCATTTTGCATTGTAGGTTTTTTTTTTTTTAAAGACAGTGGTGTTTATTGATGTAAGCTACCTGTTTGCATGGTATGGACATACGCCACACCATGTGACAAAGGCGTACATTTTTTTGTCTATTCGTCTAAAAGATCTGTAATTTTGGGTCCAATTTATCCCACTGGTGTTGAGGTCAGGGCTTTTGAGGCCCGTTACTTTTACACCAAGCTCTCCTGTACATGCATTATGGATCTTGCTTTGTGTTTTTGAGCCCAGTTATGTTTAAAAATATGAGGGCCTTCCCCAAACTGTTGGGACCACATATAGCAGTGCAGAATGTATGGGGATTTGCTTCATTATATAAACATGTGGTAGATAATTCTGTGATTAACGTGTCCCAACAAATTTTATTTTGTATAATAAAAGCTGCTTGCATGTTCTCCCCGTGTCCGCGCGGGTTTCCTCCGGGTTTTCCAGTTTCCTCCCACAGTCCAAAAACATGGATTAAGTCTCCAAATTGCCCCATATAAAGTATGTGTGTGTGCGTGTCTGTGTGTGTGAGTGTGTGCCCAGCGATAGATTGGTGTCCTGTCCTAGGTCCATCTGCCCAGCGCCCGAAACGTTCTCCCCTGGATGGGCATGGGCATGGGCATGGGCATGGGCATGCCCCCCCCGCCCCCCCGCGAACCTAATAGAGGATAAAGCGGAAAATAATTAATAAAAAGCTACTCGATTGTTTGTTACACTGTACACAGGGTCCCTAATTAAACAAACACGTTTCAACTGATTAAAAACGGGTTTTAATTACAAGCTAATGCGGACATAAAACTTTTGCCACAGTGTTAATTTACATTTAACCAACAACTAAAACGCAAACGCTTTTAAAACGCAATCAAACCAGCGCCATCAATACAATCCGTCGTAACCTGAATCAACGCTTAAGCCCTATGTAGGTGCACTACTGAGTGGACAAGCCCTAATACAGCAGACATATCGAGAAGTGCGCTTCGCGACCACGTGACTCACGTTTGACATGGAACCAAAAATAAACGGCCAACGCAAACGACGCGTAACGAAGTAAAACATGTTTAATGGTGCTTTAGAAATGCACTTATTTAAATGTACTCACGTTTTAAGAGGCTGATAAGTTTCCCGTCAGGACGAAACACACGAACAGCCCGCAGCTGGAAGCTGAAGTTGGTTATATCGTATCTCTCGACTGAGCTTTGACGTCACGTCAATGTTAGGTTAATTCTAACATGCACTAAACTGCCGAACGCAATGGGACATTAAATATATTAAACAACTGGGATCATGGTTTTTACTCCATCCCGTTGCCACAAATGTATAAAGCACAAATACATTTGTAGGAACAGTTTGGGGAAGGCCCTTTCCTGTTGTATCATGCCTGGATGAGTTGAGTGGAGGAACCTGAACTCCACCAAGATCCAATCCAACACGTTCTTTACTTAAAAAATACACCACAAAAACCTGATCCGGGCTGTTAAAGCACTCGACATTTTAACAAGTACTCACTTACAAAATAGATAAGATATTTGTACTTTTAGGGAAACTAAGGCCTGTCACTGTGGAGTTTTCTATAGTGTTTGTGGTCAAAAGCTGAACATAGTTATCTTAAGGTCTGAGCTCAGAGCCGTAGGGCCTACACTGCAGTAGACTGTACACTGATCCCTTTCATTATGGTACAATCCTTTAACCTGTATTGTGTTCAAGTGTTTCCCCCATTAGCTCATTGGTTTTTGGTATTGATAGGAACTTTGAATCTGTGGTATAGCAGCGGTTCGGAGTCAATGAATTCCGTGCTGATGCTCTGGACATCTGTAGTTTGCAGTGCAATCAGTAAAGTTTCTGTGCTCACACACTGATCCACACTGACCCTGCTGCGTCCTGTCCTTATAAGGTTATATGTCTCTGCTTTGGAATAAAAATAGCAGACCCGTAAAAGAGCCAAAAATAGTGTGATCATGATAAAACAGTAAGAAAAAACAATTTAAAATAAAGAGAACAAACTAAAAGAGGATGTAATGTTTCATACTATAAAAAAATGTACTATGAATAAAAAGTGTTCATTGCATTTAGCATTGAGTGAGTTCTGCAGCATTAGGAATAATTCAGCTTTATTCAGAATCCTTACAAATCATTACATTAATTTATTAATAAGAACTAACTTTGTTAAATATCCCACAGTTAAATTAAAACCAGGGATTTTATGAATAAAATAATTTGGACATTTAATTGAAAAATAATAAATATAAATAAAAAAAATATTTCTTTTTATCACTGACATCAGAAAATGCAGGACTGCGGGACACATGGAATCTGTGTAAGGATGACGGGGTTCGAACCTGAGAGGAAAAACAATTGTGTACAGGACAGTAATGAGGGGAGAACATGTGTTTATGATGCCGAATCAGAAGCAGATGAAGTGTTTGGTGAACACATGAGTGTTTAGTGAGGGTGAGATGAACAGGTGCTGATGATGCGCAGCAGAGGAGGAGGAGGATGCGCAGGACGGGAGCTTTAAGGAAAATATACCAAACCACTGAGCATCACACACACACACACACACACACACACACACACACACACACACCGTGTTCAAACGGGCTTGTTTATCCAGCTGCTGCCCGTCTGGGGACGACAAACAAACACGACGAAGTTGTTAATTAAAATCAGGATTTTGTCGTTACGGTCAGGTCGGATTGTTCGGGTCGCAGATGGGGGACTTATAACTTCCCATAGCTCGATTTACCTTAAGAAAAGAAATATTTAACTTTGATTCAAACTAGGGAAAAAATATTTATACTACCGATATATGTATTTTGTCACTTTGAAATAATAACGAATTTAATATCCGTTTTAATCTGGGATATTAAATGATAGTGGAATATTGTTAGGGATAATTTCTGCGTTTTAAAACGCGAGAAAAGTAAAGAAGCTAAACAAAAGAAAACGCAAGAATAAAGTTAAAAAAAAAAAAAACGTAATAGAAAGAAATAAAAAGGACCAAGATTATTAAAGAAAAGAAAACCAAATAAACAAAAAAAGAAAAGAAAACAAAAAAAAACTTAAGGTAAATATACGAAGTTGGACACTGATGCTGGACGGGAGGGTTCTAGTTCACTCCAGGTTCTGTGTGGGTCTCATTCATGCTGGGAAAAAAACTGAGCCCACAATAAATATAAATAAAAAACGTCCAAACTGCACGAATGTCTGATTTTATTCACTCGATTCAATTAGTAGAATATTTGTAAATGATGTTCTTTAATATTTGTGGGGCTTTACTTACAGAGGGGTTTGTAATGTTACGAAAGTTCAAATAAAATCATTATGCAGCAAAATAACACCACGGGAAATACGGTTTATATTAAATCACGTGAGTTTTATTCAAACCTTTTTATTTACTGAACAAAATAAAAAAAGTATTGTTTTTAACATTTCACAGAAACAGCTTCACAGTTGGGTTTCTTTCATTCGCACCGTGTTCGTCTTCACTGCCTTCAGAAACACCAGGCGGGCCGTGCAGCGCCCCGCAGCGGACCCACAGGGCACGGCGGCCCTCAGGCCTCAGAGTCGGACCTCAGTGTCGGACCTCAGTGTCGGACCTCAGAGTCGGACCTCAGTGTCGGACCTCAGAGTCGGACCTCAGTGTCGGACCTCAGAGTCGGACCTCAGTGTCGGACCTCAGAGTCGGACCTCAGAGTCGGACCTCAGTGTCGGACCTTAGAGTCGGACCTCAGAGTCGGACCTCAGTGGGATCTGCAGACGTTGTGGAAATGTTCGCGTTCTGGATTTAGAGTTTGTTTGTGAGAGAGGACACACTCGCGATGTCTTTTTCTTTAGAGGAACTTTGGTGGGGCTTCAGAGAGAAGGACGCGCTGGGTTGCAGCTTCTGGTTTAAGACTTCAGAGTTAATCCTGATCACACCAGTTCCAAACATCTTCATTTCCACCACATTTTCTTCACTTTGACTTTTTTTTGTTTTAAGCTCATCATCCTTTTTCTGCAGGACAGAATTTCGAAGCCCAGTGGTCCTGTAGACGACGAGGACTTTCTATATTCTAAACAAAAACACCTTTACAGAACCTGAAAGCGCCAAGCCGCCTGGTCTTTGTAGTCCAAGCAATCTGCACTGAAGTTCAGTTTCCATGGCGATGCGGCAGCAGCTTGGTCTTTGTAGTCTTTGTAATCCACACAGTCTGAGGAACTGAAGGGCAGGGCCGTGCCCCCGTAGCCCTGGTGTGTGTGAGCGTGTGCGTGCGGGTGGTGGTGAGGGTGGTGGTGCCCGCCGCTCTGCCCGAGGTGATGCGGATGATGAGGGTGTGCATGGTGCCCGGACACGCCGGCGCCTGCCATGGAGCTGAGCTGAGGGTGATGAGGGTGCCCGTGCATGGGGGCCAAGTAGGAGCTACAATCCATGCTGCCAAAATACGAGCCAGAGGCGGTGCCCGGGTAACTCTGGGCATATCCGGGCGTCTGGTTGTAAGACACGGGGTACGAGGTCATACCCGCCGCCACCCCGGCCGCCACGGCCGAGGCTCCCGCTGCACCGGAGACACCCCGTTGCATGCAAGAGGCACTGGTGGGGGGTGCAGGGTCTGGCAGGGTAGCTGGAGCGGGGAGCGGCGATATGGGGGCGGGGCTCCATATGGATGACACGGGCGTGGCCCCGGAGGCGGAGCTACCGCTCATGCTCAGTCCACCCAGGCCTGATGGGTGGGAAGTGGAGGAGGATGAGGATGAGGATGAGCTGGTGCTGGACACGGCCGGGGGAGGGCTGAACTGCCCGCTGCTCTCCGACCCCGGACTCTCGCGGGAGGGGGAGCATTTCTTCTTTACTGGACGGATCTTATTGCTGTTGTTGCTGCTGCTGCTGCTGCTCTGCTGCTGCTGTCTGCACTTCGCTCTTCTGTTCTTAAACCAAACCTGGTGGTGGGAAGCAAAACCAAGTGTCAATAAACAGACACGCACTGCGCAATTATGACGTCACACTCTATTAAATCTGACTTGGTTTTTCATTAAAGCTGATTCTGGGTTTCATGTATTAATGTATAATGTCATAATGTATAATGTCAAAGTTTAATGTAATAATGTTTCATGTATTAATGTTTGTCATAATGTTTAATGTCTTAATGTTTAATGTCTTAATGTTTCATGTCATAATGTAAAATGTCATAATGTAAAATGTCATAATGTTTAATGTCTTAATGTATAATGTCATAATGTATAATGTATAATGTCATAATGTATAATGTCATAATGTTTAGTGTCATAATGTATAATGTCATAATGTATAATGTATAATGTATAATGTCATAATGTATAATGTATAATGTCATAATGTTTAATGTCTTAATGTATAATGTCATAATGTATAATGTATAATGTCATAATGTATAATGTCATAATGTTTAGTGTCATAATGTATAATGTATAATGTCATAATGTATAATGTCATAATGTATAATGTATAATGTATAATGTCATAATGTATAATGTATAATGTCATAATGTTTAATGTCATAATGTTTAATGTCATAATGTTTAATGTAATGAGGTTCACACCTGAACTCTGGACTCGGGCAGGTTGATCTTCAGGGCCACCTCCTCGCGCATGAAGATGTCGGGGTAGCGCGTTTTGGCAAACAGCGACTCCAGGATGTCGAGCTGCGTGCGCGTGAACGTTGTCCGCTCGCGCCGCTGTTTGCGTGGATTTGCTGTAAATAAAATAAATAAATTAAGATAAAATAAAATAAAATAAAAAGACATCAATTACAGCGTCATCTGACTTTACTGCAGGAGTTCATCCGGCAACGCGCTTCAAGGACTCGCTATTTCTATTTAAAGTCCTAAAATTCAGATATACACTTTTTAAAATTTATTTATGCTGAATTCAATTGAAATAAACAACTGAAACATATTTTATTTGATTATTTATACTTTTTTTTTTACTTTATACTAAAAATTATAAAATAGTAAATATAAAAAACAGGAACAGCGCGACACAACGAACAATAAATCTATCTTTAAATCATTTTATTTATATTGTGAGCAGTTAACCCGCTTTATTTGTAAAAGCCTATTTATATCCAGTTAACAGCACTGACTGAAATTATGTCTTTATGAATTATGTTGTTGTTTTTTAATGTGCGCTGGTCTGTGATAAACAGAACGAATTCCAATACGTACATTATTTTATACGACAGTAATAAAACACAAGGAAATTATTTTTTATTTATGACGTTTGGTGTTTATTAATATAATATAGTCTATTAGTGTATTTTAACATAAAAAGGCGATTTATGCGGGATTAACACACTTTAAATGCCGTAATTTTTACGTGTGTGAATCGACCTACATTAATCATAAATATTATTGTTTAATTCCCATGCATATTTTTTTTTATTATTTACTAATGACGAAAAAACCCAAAGCCCCCGGACTGAGTAACGAGCAGGTGAAGTGTGAGATTAATTCCATCTGCTCCCTGAACCCCACATTCATCATTTGAGCCCCATGAATCTGCCGTTCAGGAAAATGTCCGTCCCACAGAGCAGCTACATGTTTGATGGGATAATTTTGTATAATCAGCTCCTCATCTAATTTTAATTTAACGTGACTAAGTCCTGAACTGATCCAATAAATTATCCAAAACGACAACGTGGTTTTTGGAAAAGTATTAACGATTTTCAAAAGAATTATCGATTTAAGAAATATTACTATATATATATATATATATATATATATATATATATATATATATATATATATATATATATATATATATATATATATATATATATTAATAAAACAAACCAAAATTAGCCAATAAAGCTGCATCTAAACAATATTTATGTGACCTCTGCACCTCGTGGTTTTTGAACCTCCTGATGATATTAGATTAACATTCTAAATGTTAGATCATTAAATTCGTCTCTGATCGAATCGTTCTTTATGGGGTATGGGGAGTGGGGTAGGGAGCGAGGCGCGTACCCGGGTATCCGACCGAAGGGTGCAGCAGTTCCATGGGCGCGCCGCCGAGCCCCAGACCGTTGACGGCGTACGGGGACTGTTTGAGGTATGACATCATCGTAGCAGCTCTCGCGCGTCCGCGCCGAACCGTCCGGGTCTCCTCGGTGGGTCACCGGGCTGAACGGAACCTGAGGAACAAGACGAGGAAGGAGTTAGATAAATTCATAATGTGCTACAACTTTATTAAAAAAAAGAATTCATGCTAAATTTAAAATTAAATTTACGGGGGATTTTTTTTTAACTAAATAAGTTTTGTAAACGAACCACAAGTTTCTAATATATAATGTTTAATTAATATATATATATGTGTGTGTGTGTGCGCGTATATATATATATATATATATATATATATATATATATATATATATATATATACACATACATACATACATACACACAAATTAGTGTACTGTCCTAAGAAAATCGTCGTAAGTTACTTTTCAATGGTGTATGCTTTTTTTTTTGTAATTCGTAGGCCATGGACGTCATCTTTCTCAGATCAATCATGAATATGAGCGATTTCATTTTCTGTAATGACCTCATTTCACACCCCACTAATCAAGAGAACTTCAGAGAGTAATTGCCCATTTGCACTGATCTCAGTTCTTAGAGAAGCTGAAGGTTTTGATCATTTTATTGTAATGACCGAAACTTTTCACAGTGAAAAAAAATGTCGTTTCACCTTTAATCAGTGAGTTTTAAAGTTAAACATGAGCCTCGTGTGGTCAATATAAAACTGAATCCTTTATTTGCACGTTTTCAGCTTTAAATCTCTAAAGTTACATGGTTTGCAGTATGTATTTATTTGTTTTCATTATAATAATCTCATGACTCACATTGTGTCTATTTACTAATAAATTCTGAATGAATATTAAATGAAAACAGCGTTCTGTATCGAAACGCAGTTCACAGCTGATTTAAACTAATGAAGTGTATTGATACTCCTGTAGAGAGAATGACGTATGCATAATGAATGTTATGCCGTGTTTTGTTGATTTTACTCTTATTTTAATAATTAGAACCAAAGCTTTGCATCCAGTTTGTATAATGAACAGAACTGAATGAACAAAGTCTGAATCAAAGAACATGGCATGATCACATGCAAATGCATCCTGGACACATTTCGTGTTTCTCTGAAAAGGAGTTTAACGCGTCTGAGAATAAATAAATGTTTTAATCAGTATGTAAATGAAATAACCCCTCAAAACACCCATGTAAAACAGTACTTGTTTGGATTTTTGATAAAACACTTAGAACAGAGTAGTATCAATATATTTATTGTTTAAAATATCGAATGAACTTTATAGCTTCTAATCCCGTTGTGGTTGTGTTTAATCCATGGGTGTATAACTATACTAAATGAACTCTAAATGAAGTGACAGGCGAATTAAACAGGCCTGAGTGAAGTTTCTGACTTCGGTTATTCAGTAATAATAGTAAGTGCAATAATCGAAATGATTGGGGAGGTTTTGTTAGGCTTAGTTAAGTTAGTACAAATGTTTTAAAACAAAAGTTTGGCTAAATGGCGTGTGGAGCTTTTCTCTGCGGCGCTCATTGGTATGGATCAGCCCCATTAAGACCACGCTGATAAAGAATACACTGCGAGGCGAGCGGCGCACAAATGTAAATCAGATGCAACTGTGCAAATTATCTGTCTTAGCCATTTAGATTAGACTCGGAGGGGATTCCATTTACAGCAGAAACCTCATCGACTGCGTGAACGAGTCAACCCCCCAAAACCAACCTCCCCGGACTGCTTTACGCATGCGTCACGGCCCGCCTTAACAACATTTCACACTCAGTAACAATCTTTAAACAATTATAATATTATCCAACGTTTTTTATTATTATTATGTTTACTAAAGTATAACACTCCCGTATGTTCGTAACAAAACTCACAGGTTTCTGTTTGAGCCCAAACCTTTTTGTTTTTTTTTGTCAAATTGTAATCGAAAGTAATCGACAGCCAACTTAATAAATGTAAACACGTGACTGTTATTAATGTTTATAAAGTTGTGTATATGGAATAACAAACTCTCACCTGAGGAGGCCTTCGCTTTCGTATCCACTTTCTGCGGACAGTATCCAAAAGGTTAGCTATCCACAGCGCGGGTGAAGCCAAAAAGTGCAGCAACTCTGAAGGAAAAAAGAAAAAGCATGGATCCCAAAATATTCCGCGTTAAGACGTCGCTTCTTCAGAGGGCGACTGTGAGACTCGTCAGTGGAACCGGAGCCGAGCGGCGCTGCGTCAGGACCCCGCCGCACGCGCTGAAGGTGATTTAATGTTGTCGAATTGAGATTGATCACTTTTTTGGTGCGTTGTCCCGTCTATGAGTAACCCATACCTGAGGGACTGTTCCCATCAACCAATCAGAGAGCGCCAATGACTTTACAGTCGAGCGGCCAGACCAATCAGAGGCCAGCTCGCCTGCTCTCTTTGTAACGAGCCGGGGTCCCGCCGCGCAAATGGAACGGGTCCGTTTACAAAACCCTAATTAAACAAGTCAAATAAAATACGATTCTGTATTAATTTAGCATTTAACAAATTATTTTACCTTAACTTTAAGACCTTTAGTTTGGAAAAAATGACAACGTTTTTAAAAAGAATGTATTTGTTTACGAAAGTAGCTTTTAAATGGTATATGTCTATTTAAAACGCGCGTAAAAGACGTCGAACTGTAGTTAACAATTAGGATACTTTATTAAAGCTATTTAAAATAAATAAAATAAAAGCAGAATGTGGGTTTAAAGTATAAATGTTAAGTAAGAGGTGTAGGAAGCCAAAGACGAACAAAAATATTTACACGACATAAGACTAAAATGTGTTTCTGCACAATGCATCAAAATAATAGGTTTGTGGAACTAATAGTTTTTTGTAAGCGTTTAAAGCTTTTAAAATACCAAAGCCGATATTTCTAAAAATGAAAACAAACTTAATCACATGTCTTTTCTTCTCCAGTTTGCGTAAAATCTTTGCCATTAAAGTAACACAACTTACAATTTCAATATATTTTGTCGTTAAGACGATAAAGCTATGGCAGTGTTGTATAAATCGTCGGTTTTAATGAGTGTACAACAGAATAAAGTAAAAAAAAAAAAAAAAGTTTTGCAATAGAGAGAAAAAAAAACACTCCAAAGCAAATCCCCAACAGTTTAGGACTGAAGTCTTTAAAAAGCCGGTTGAAGACTGAAGTGTAGAAGGATATGAAGATATCTAAGCAGCATTAAGTCATTGTCCTGTTCGTGTTGCTGTGTAATCCTGGACTTTCCTCGGCGTTAAAGCCTTTAAAGCCGTGGGTTTGTTCTCCTCCACTCTTTTTACTTTCTGCTTGTAAAATTGTCGACACTTATTAAAACGACGATGCATAAAATCCCCGACTAAATCCCCGAGTTATCGGGAGGCATGAGGAAAGGTTTATCTTTGGCTCGGTTTTCTTTGAAACACCCTCCTCACGGTGGCTGTCAGCCAGTTGAACACCTGCGGAGGAGCAGAGGAACGAATCTATTACAGCTGCAGACGTCCAGGGTTCGAATCCGGTCCGGGATCCGAGCTCGATCCAAACAGCTGCTGCATTATTATCAACTAAAGAAGCAGTCTGCATCTCTGTTTTGAGTTCAGATTTTGCTGACGTTTCTAAATCTGTTGAACAAATTCGAGAAAATTGACGATTAAACATGACGATTAAATTTAATGTAAAATCTAAAGCATTTAAGAAACGCGAACTGTGTGGCGGAGGAACAAATTTAAACCTCACAAACAATTGTGCAGAATAAATATATAAATATAATAATAAATAAATATAAATTTGCAGAAAATATAAGGTTTTAACATTTTAATAATCTGCATCAATAAAAAACTATCGATGTTGTAATACAGATGTCAAGTTAGAATTGTAGTGTATTTGAACAAAAGCGCAATTTCTAATAATAATAATAATAATAATAATAATAATAAAAACAGACAAACTAAGCAGACGGACGATCCGATGAATAAACAGAACAGTTCTAAAATAGACAAATTAACAGGCAATTAAATGAACAGTCAGAATAAAATTGTGTGTTTGCTGGAGTTGCGACTCAGTCAGGTTCCTCTACACCAACCTGTACCATCCCTATAGAACTTGCGTCATGTAACCGAGCCTTCCCCAAACTGTTTTCACAAAGTTGAAAGCACATTTATCCGAAATGACCATATGTTGGATTTTTTTTCACCTACGACAATTAACAGAATTAAATTAGCTGAATTCGGTTAACAGCGATGATTTCTGACGAATAGAACTTTTAAAATCGGATTTATTTCTGTAGAATTGGTGTAAACACGTGCGCACGCGCGGCGTTAAGGGCATCTGGAAATCACAACTGGCTTTAATTACCATAATGAACGAGGCGCCGTCTCTCACAGATACAGAGTGTGTGTGTGTGTGTGTGTGTGT
>JAFMOD010000346.1:77673-88894 GCA_019802435.1 Corydoras maculifer
TTACGCTCTTAACTCGTTTGTTTCCAGGCCTTAACTCCTGAAAGATTATACGAGTTATCCCATTTGAGTTAAAAAACGCCATTCTTGTGCGTGTGTCGAAGCTTAAGCGCAGAGCGGGTCAATGAGACCGGGCCGCCGCTTACAAGGCCAAGCCCACAGCGACGCTCGGATGTGTTATTGTAATGAACCATAAGCTCCTTTGGCTGCGCGCTCCCTAAAGAACTTGGCCGATAATATACTTAGGCCGCGACTTGCAGAAATGTTAGCCATGCCGCTCACGTAGCAAGGGCTTAAAGGCATTGAGCTTTAAAAAGCACACGGACCGACAATAAACGCCGGCCGACCTCAGCCTCTGCAGCAAACGCGTGACGAAAAAAAACCTAAAACCTCCGGTTCACCTTTAAACTCAGACGTGACGTAAGCCATCAGTCCGGAGTTAGAATGCCACGTCAGAACCATGTGCGTTCGTGTTGAAGTTTATAAAACTCTTAGATGCGTTAATGTAAAAACAAATTTTTTTTAAAAATGGTAACCGTGTTTACATTCACCTAGTAAACAGTAAGTACTATATTTAATCTAGTGACGGTAAAGCCGTGGGTAAGTATGTGGTAAATTGTGGACGCCTCAGATCAGCCATGTTTTAAAGGTCATTTGAGATGAGATCAGGTCATCATTGTGTTCCATGTTCATTTAAGTTGTGCGTATAATATTTATTTAATTATTTACTATCTTGCTCTTCTACATGGCTCCCTCATGCCCATTCAGGGGAAAACGTTTTGGGCGCTGGGCAGGTACACCCAGGACAGGACACCAATCTATCACTGGGTACACATACAACATATGGTGCAATTTAGAGCATTCAACTTACCTTGAATCCATGTTTTTGGACTGTTGGACCAGAAAAAAATCTACACAGCCACAGGAAGAACATGCAAACTCCACCCAGATTGGGATTCCAACCTTATATATATAAAACAAACTTGTGACTGTATGGTCTGCGATTAGGTGCTGATTGGGTGGGGTTTGCATGTTCTCCCCGTGTCAGCGTAGGTTTCCTCCGCGTTCTTCGGTTTCCAAAAGACTTGGGTTCTTGGGTTCAAGGAGGATGAGGAGGACAACTCTAAAGTCTATCTTTTATGATGTTTAAATGTGCCGATGTGCCCCCCCCCGGCCCCCGCCAAGCAAACATGAATGCATTATTGAAATCAGATGTGTGGTCTCACCCCAATAACATTTCAACAACAATCAGCAGGATTAATTAACACCTGTTTATCAATGTAAACACCAATCAGCTACATAATCACAGTGTACGTGCTAAACACAGTGTGTTCAGAGAGCGGGGATGGGGGGGGGGATCACACACTCACACACACACAGTTATACTCCTGAGTTTTAATCAGCAGTTTCATTCATTTAAATGCTAATATAATCACTTTAGACACTCAGGGAAACAGTTTAGGGAAGGCCTGTTTTCTGTTGCAGCATGACTGAGCGCCAGTTCTTAAAGTCGTGGCTGTGAAGGAGCCCACAGAGCCCTGACCTCACTCCATTAACACTCCAACAGAGACTCTGAACCAGGTCCCCTCCACCAACATCAGTGTCTGACCCCGCCTACATAAATAAATGACCGTTTCCACAGCCACAAAACCCTAAAGCCTCACAGAAAAGTCCACAAACGGGTTTCATGGAAAGTGCAAAGAGAGCGGATTGATGCAGAAACACATTTTATTAAAAAATAATCCTTTAAAACGAGAAGGTTTGATGAATCTTCTGCCTCGCTGAACAACTTTAACGATCATTTAATGCAAATTAGATTTTCCTGAAACATTATACTGGGAACTATATGCAGTTTTAATTAAAACTTGAATTTAACAAACTTTTAATGGATTTATTCCTTGGAGTTTTTCTTTTCTGATATTAAAATATTATTCACATTTAATCATGTGCGCACACACTCTGTATATACACTCCAACATTAAATATTCATTCATCCATTATCTTCCGCTTTATCCTATATAAGGGTCGCGGTGGGGTTCCCCATGCCCATCCAGGGGAGAAGGTTTTCGGGCGCTGGGCAGATACACCCAGGACAGGGCGCCAATCTATCGCTGAGCACACACTCACTCACACAGACACGCACGCATACACACTCTATATGGGGCAATTTGGAGAACTCAATTGACTTGATCCATGTTTTTGGACTGTGGGAGGAAACCGGAGAACCCGGAGGAAACCCACGCAGGCACAGGGGGAACATGGAAACTCCACCCAGATGGGGATACGAACCGGGAATCCCTAGTGTTGAGAGGAGAACATGCCAAACCACTAAGCCACCGTGCCACCTAACATTAAATAGAAGTAGCATTTTTAAAGTAGTGAAGTTAAATTGTTTAAGTGGCTTTACGTTGATGTTACTCTATTTTAATTGTAGGTTGTTCTCTACATCCGTCCAACATTTCTGACTACATTAAACTTTTGCATTTTGCTAAAATAAAACATTTATTTTAACGCTCTCTCCACCCTCAGTGAGGTTACCTTAGACGCTGCGTGAGGTTATAACCTAAATTAAAACACTGATTTAAAAATGTGTAACGCTTTAGAAGATGGACATACGGACACACACATCCACAGAGACAGAGAGAGAGAGAGAGAGAGAGAGAGAGCAAACACATGGTGATAGAGCACTCTTGACGTTAATGGAGACGGACGAGTGTGTAACGACGATTAAACTAGCGCAGTAGAGAAGGACTCCTTATTGTGGACGGGGTCATTAGTGCATGTCAGTTCCAGTCAAACTGCCAGCAGTCACAGTTAATTAACGCCAGATAACGAGGTGTTCCGATTCACACCTTTCTCTCGGCCATGAAAGAGAGGAGGTGAAGCGGCCACAAAAGAAAAAAGTGGCTAATGAAATGACTAAAAACAACACTTACACTCGCGTCAGGAGCCCGAGCAGCTGCAGGGTTCAGGGGACGACGACGCGTTTCGGGTTCTATATCGATTCTTTTATGGAGTTTAGGGAAATGAAAGAAAAGAATCTGGTTACCTGGCTCCGAAAGAACCTGGTTACATGCCTCTGAACCTCTTATAAACACAATACACTGTTTTTTTTTTTATATTGGTAATAAAAGCGTGCCATGTTTTCGGCTAAAATGCCCAAATCAACCACTGGCATGACTCTAAAATGTTCTCAGGATGACGAGGCCTTCAGTCCTGATGCTTAACTCACTGTAACTGTGGTTCTGATACAGAGGAACGTTCTATAAAGCACTTCGAAGTAAAGACCAAAGACTCACAAGCACTTTTAATAAAACCCAGAACCCATACTTTGTCCTCAAACGCTCTGCGTGTCGAGTCCTAACTACTGCTCTTCTCCTTAAAGCTGGAGAATCAAAACGCAGTTAAAGGCTTTTGGTTTCTGGAGCCTCTTGGCCCGGCTGAATGTGTTGTTAATTCTTTTGGAAAGCCCAACAAACACCTCCAATTGTCCTTTTGCCATTTTGCGCCACCCCCTGCCCCTCCTAGGCTGTACCCCCTTCTGTCCGCCGGCCCAAAGCAATTTAGCCCTATCTCTCCCAGCTAACAATCCCCAACAGAGATAACTAATTAGCTACATTTCTGCCATTTCCATCTTAATGGTTTGTTTGCGGCCATTGTTTGGCTGACACAATGGGAAGCAAATGCAAATGGAGGAGACCCAGGAGCACTCGGTTTGAGAGCGGACCATATACTGCCCCACACCAGCCAGCGCTGAGAGAGAGAGAGCAAGAGAGTGGGCTGCTGTGGTTCCACCAGGGTTCTCTTTTTTTAGATAAAGAGAGATTAGGTGGCGGATTCAGAGCAACAGGTTTTTATATTGTTATAATTATAAAACAAATCAGGCAAACTTATGTCCTGGCACCGGATTTGGTTTGGTTTTGAATAATTTATGGTTAATGTATTTATGTGTTTATTAAAAGTTTGGACGTTCTGGAAACAAATGGAAGTCTACGTAAAGTCCTCACGTTGCATAAAAACGAACCAGTGTGTGAATCTTATTCAGGTAGAAAGTTAAAATCATGGCGTGTTCACTCTGTATTGATCTTGAAAGGTTGAATTTGGTAATCGAACGGCGGGTTGGGGATCAGAACACCAGCTACACCAGGTCCAATCAGAGCATATGTAAATGTACTTAATTAAATTTGATTTATTGGGATCACATGACATAGATCCACAATCTGTATAATTCGGATCAGACAGGAATGATGTAGTTTGTGTTAAATGGGATATTAAACTTTCATCCTTTCTGTAAAATCAGAGTCACACTAATGTATGCAAATGCATAAGAAAGACAAAAGCATGGACGCCGGCGTTGTCTATTTGAACCTGAGACATTAAAAGTCGGATGGATGGGGAATGTGAGGAATGCTGAATACACCACTAATCCCTAATCCCTGCTGAGTGCTAGGGATCAGGCAGGTACTGCCACTGTATATGTGTGAATGAGTGTGGATTTGGAGAGACAGCCTCGGGTCCAGGTGGCTGCTGTGGGCAGGGCAGGTATAGATCTGGTGTCACATGTTCTGTCATCTGCCCCATTCTTCTTTTGGGACACCCGGCAATCGTTTCCCGACCCCCTTTGGCACGTCATCGTGTGTCAGATGCAGCGTTTTCCTGCATGCTGCACTTGAGGAATGAAATCAGGAGACTGTGGGAACATCGAGGACCTCTTTTTTTGTGTGGAGACATCGCCGGTGCATCCCACCAGGAGAATGGGTCACCGAGCCGGGGCACTAATCAGGAGGCAGCGGTGGTCCGAAAATCTCGACTTTGGGATTTTGACATGGCTCTTGGTCTCACTCTGTCAAGGTTTTGGTGCTGGATTATGAAGGCCACCCAGGAGCAGCGACAGAGAGAGAGGGAGAGGGAGGAATAAATCAATTAGTGATGTGCTGCCATGAGCTAACGGCGATGGGGATCAAACCCAAAACGTGGAACTGACGGTCGGCTTAACCAGAAATTACAGTTACACCCATTAATAATGCGCATGTCATTAAAATATTAAAAAACAGCATCAAATTTGAAGAACACACCCAAACCAATGCCATCAATAAGCATGACCCGTTATTACACCCGGATTAAAACGTCACAGGGCAAAACCGCTGCTTTACACTGCCCTCTGTTGGCCGAGGACGAGATCAGCAGCTAAAAAGGTCCTTAATATCGATCTACATATAAAATCTCACAACACTATGTGGACACACACACACACACACACACACACACATACACACACACACACAGGATTTTAAAGATAGCTCCACTCACGTGACTTGTTACACCGCCACGTGACGCCTCACTGACCGCTTTCTCAGAGCACGAGGCCGTGATCGCAAACGCACAACTCTTAAGCTACGTCCACCCAGCAGCCAGCTGGCATGATCAACCTCATCATCAAAAGTGTGTACGGTTGAGTGGGTCGGCACTTTCTACTTCTAAATCGCATTAAAAACCATTTTACTGAAGGCGCCAGAGACCCAAATCTAATAGAGAGGAGTCTCAGCGTCTCTCCTCCGTCCTGCTCCTTCTGCAAATCCTCCATTTATCGGAATGCCTTTAATTTTGCCACGCAGGTACACCTTTAATTCCGTCCTACGCTCCAATCAAAAGCCAGAAAACGTCTGGAAGTCAACCCACCGGCAGATAAGACTGAGGTAATAACGTCAGTTTAAAGTTTACGAGTTGGTCGCCATTATATATAGCGGTGCAACGATGGGCGGCATGGTGGTCGGCACAGCCGCCGCCGAGCGGTCGGGATCCAGGTTCACATCCCGAACTTGCATGTTCTCCCCAGTTTTTAGGCTTCTTCCCACAGACCAAACATAGTGTGTGAGTGAGCATCCTGTCCTGGGTGTAACTGCCCAGACCGCCCCCCCCCCCCAGGTTGTTTTAAATGAAGTTTATTACTTTAGATCAAAAACACAGACCTGAATCCCAAATCTTCACTTGGCAGATAATGGAAAGACGAGAAAGACTGTTTTAAGTACCCTAGATAGTGTACCAGTGTAGTGAACAAGGTAGTGGTGTGGGAACCACGATGCAGAAGACCATCGCCTCGGTTTGGGTAAATGGGTGTCTGTATGGTGGGAGGCCAGATTAGGGCATTCTCTCACCCCTCCCCTAAGCATGTTCTACAGCATCCAGCAGATCCCGGTCACCCGGTTGGTGTTTACGATGTGGATGTGACCGAGGGAGCATGTGATGGGGTCTTGTTGGAGGGGGGGGGGTGAGTTTATCACACATCAAGCCACACTTTATGGTGTAAAACAGCGCCCCCTCATACCTGGAGTATGGCGTTTCTGTTAATTTCCCATAAAGGATGAGCGCCGCCCATGGCTGAGTCAGGTATCTTCGCACCATTAGGCAGAATTCCCCGGGAGACCAGGCATTTTTTGGGGATTTTAATTACCACAGGAAGTCATTGCCTCGTCGTTTGTGATCATGGTCTTGTGAGCGATATGAATAAACGGTGGGAATCGGAAGGTCCGGCAGCCGCACGCCTTTTAATCGCACATGAAAGAGGGTCGCCGCCACCGCCGCCCGCGTTTCATTGGCAGGATCAGACCCCGGTCAGCGGCGCCGCACATACGAGGCATGCTAATTAAAAAGTGCTAACGGCCAGCTCGCCGGAGGCGGGAGACGGGGGAGGCCAGCCCCTGATGGGATGGAGAGGCTTAATGGAGACCTCCACACACACACATGCACACGGACGTTGGGCCGCGGCCTCGGGACGCGGATTGATCTTTCGGGTGGGGTACGTGATGAGGGTCTGGAGAGGCCCGGTTCCACTTCTCCCACTAGGCTGGAGGGCCACACACCTGTGTGTGTGGGTATATGGCAGTTTGTGTGTGTGTGTGTGTGTGTGTGTAGCACAGCTAAGCCCAGATTAAGCTAAAGTTACCCGACTCTCTCCCTTCTCGCCGTGTCATTCAAACCCCCGATAGCCCGGCAACCACGCGGCCACACAAAGCCCTCTTTCCACTGCCCTCATCAGTGCCATTAGCTCTCAGACATCAAACACAGAGGATTATGGGATTGCCAGAGGTCCCCGAAAGAGGGCGGGGGGTGGGGGGGGGACCGAGGACAAAATGGATTCTTCCGGGGACTCCACATACCGCTGCAGGGCTTTCTCTCCAGAGATTACGCTACAATTTGTTTCCCTTTTCTTCCGCCATTTTGTGAGCCGTGTGCCTCCTCTCTCTCTCTCTCTCTCTCTCCCTCGCTCGCTCGCTCGCTCGCCCTCTCGTGCGCTGTCTCTCGGCAGCGATTGTACTGTAATCCCGGCCGTGTGGCAGATTACACGCGGCTTTGTCAACATGGCTAATACCCAACAGCCGGAGAATCGCCAAGTTCTTAAGTCACTTAACACGTTAAGAGGGTGCTAACGTGTGTGTGTGTGTGTGTGTGTGTGTGTGTGTGTGTGTGTGTGCGCACACACAGGTGCTCATAAAGACATATGTACACACTCAAGTCCACATCATAACAGTCAGGTGACATGGTGGACATGATGCGCAAGAGGTGACGTGCTTAGAACTTCGTAGTTGAAACCCAGTACATACAGCTTTCTTTCAACAGTTTGGGGAAGGACCAGTATATAGAGCGTGCATAGGACAGTCCGATGAGTCTGCTGTGGTGGAACTGTCCTAGTCCACACAGAGTCCTGATCTGAACTCCTCCAAAACACCATCCATCCATTAGCTTCCGCTTTATCCACTATTAGGGTCACGGGGGGGGGGGGGGGAGAATGTTTCGGGCGCTGGGCAGATACACCCAGGACAGGGGGGCAATCTATCACTGGGCCCACACTCACACAGAGACACTCTATATGGGGCAATTTAAAGAATTCAATTGACCTTTTTCATTCATTCATTATCTTCCCATTTATTCTCTATTAGGGTCGTGTGTGTGTGTGTGTGGGGGGGGTTCCCCATGCCTATCCGGGGGAGAACGTTTCGAGTGCTGGGCAAATAGACCCAGGACAGGACGCCTATTCATCACTGGGCACACTCACACAGACACTCCATATGGGGCAATTTGGAGAGCTCAATTAACTTTGATCCATGTTTTTGGACTGTGGGAGGAAACTCTGAGAACCCGGAGGAAACCCACGCGGACACGGGGAGGACATGGAAACTCCACCCAGATGGGGAATCCCTAGTGCTGAGAGGAGAACATGCTTAACCACTAAGCCACCATGCCGCCCACCCCTCCCACACCCGTCAGATTAATGTGAATGGAGAACGAGGCCCTCGTTTCCATCATTCATCAAGTGCCCGCCCTTCAAAAACTCGATGAATGAGGACCAGTCTCTCGAATCCATCCTCCATATCTGACTTCACAAAGTGCCCGTCTGCATAAAGTAAGTAAAACGTTTACCAGGCCCTCTCCAAAATCCTTTAAAAAGCCGTTTTGGAGCAGTGGACCCTGTTGACGGGTACCAAAGGGGGCCCAAGTTGTGATGTCATAATATCTCGTGTAGCCCAATACATTTGTAACAGGGCAAATTACAATGTGTTTTAGAAGTCTGAGGCTTAAAGTGGGGCAAACACAGTGTTCCAGTTCTGTTCCACAGACCCAAACTGAAGAGGCACCTCTGAACGCGAGACAGAACCCAGTAGCCCTGCAGGCGGCAGCAGCGAGGGAACCGGGGACTCCGGGTTCAAACGCACTTCAGGGATTATCCGTCTAATATTTCTGCAGATGATGGTATCCAACCAGAAATACCCACGGTGCAGCAGGGTGCCCAGGCCGCTGAGGACATCTCACACGGTGAGCACGGCGGCCGCGCCCGAGCGTAATGTGATTATTACATCAGCCAGTTAAAGGTACAGGATGATCTGGATATTTATATTTCATTTCGTACTCGCTTTCTTGCCTTTCGGAGAATATGAGATGACCTTAGCATGAATAAAGTCAGAGAGGATTAAGGGGGGGGGGGATCACAGGGGGCAACAACAGCCTCTGCAGAAGGTTGGGAGGGGTGGAAGAGGGGTAACAGATGCCGTCTTTGTGGGATATGTTTAGAGGGTAGAAACATTTTCTGCCTTGGAGACAACCATTAAGCGTGTGTGTGTGTGTGTGTGTGTGTGTGTGTGTGTGTGTGTGTGCGCACAAAAAAAAAGATGAAAATCAAATAAAGCTCCACTCTGATCACATCACACTCACATGCCTTTACATTAAATACCATTAAAGGCATTTACAGTGGAGATTGTGGATCATGTGGGTTCCTCTGCTGCTGATCGAAGCACATGGATATGAAAAGGTTAATTATATATTACAATCTTCAATATGGGGCGGCACGGTGGCTTAGTGGTTTAGCACGTTTGCCTCTCAGCACTAGGGATTCCCGGTTCGAATCCCCATCTGGGTGGAGTTTCCATGTTCTCCCCATGTCTGCGTGGGTTTCCTCCGGGTTCTCCGGTTTCCTCCCACAGTCCAAAAACATGGACCAAGTCAATTGAGTTCTCCAAATTGCCCCACATAGTGTGTCTGTGTGAGTGAGTGTGTGCCCAGCGATGGATTGGCGTCCTGTCCTGTGTTTATCTGCCCAGCGCCCGAAACGTTCTCCCCTGGATGGGCATGGGGAACCCCCCCGCGACCCTAATAGAGAATAAAGCTGAAGATAATTAATGAATCTTTAATATTAACTACGTCCATCTACACGCCCTCAGCCGCTTTCTAACATAGAGATAAATCCAAGGTTCAGCTGGAGCCCCTCGGTTTAATAAACACATCTGAGGGTCAAAGCTTCATGGGGCAATCGCAGGCTTGTGGTTTCGAAACCAGCCTTGTGGTCCCCGGTTCGATTCCCAGTCCCACACAAGTACTCCAGCTGTAGGGCCCCTGGGCAAGGCACCTAAACGCAATCGTTTGAGATGTTAAAGACAAATGAAATAATAACCCCTCAATGCAAGGCTTCTGTTTATTTGCCCAAATTATTTAAGAACATTTTAATATATAGCCATCCATTATCTTCCACTTTATCCTCTATTAGGGTCTATTAGGGGGGGGGACATGCCCATCCAGGGGAGAACAGGTGTTTCGGGCACTGGGCAGAATACACCCAGGACAGGATGCCTATCTATCACTGTACACAGTCACTCACACAGACACACTATATGTTTTGAATTCAATTGACCTTGATCCATGTTTTCAGATTGTGGGAGGAAACCGGAGAACCCGGAGGAAACCCACATGGACACAGGGAGAACATGGAAACTCCACCCAGATTGGGATTTGAACTGGGAATCCCTAGAGCTGAGAGGAGAACATGCTAAACCACTAAAAAACCGTGCCGCCCTGTTTACATAAATACACATTTTTCTTTATTGAGACTTTATTTTAATCTCATTGCTCACATCTGTTCAGCAGCAGTTTGATTTGAGCTGTTTTTTGTTTTCATGTAATTATTTTTTATATTTGATCACTTCTAATTAAAATTAATTAAAAAGAGAGATAGGGAGAGGACAAGACAGGAGAAAAACAAGACAGACAGATGGACAACAGAGAGAGAGAGAGAGACAGAAAGACACAAAGTCGAGTGAGAGAAAGACAAGGTGGGAGATTAAACTGAACATATGTCACTGATCGAAACACAGCTGTCCCAAATGTCAGAGTTGGAGTTCAGATGCATCTCACGGGACATAACAAAAGAATCAAGACGTCATTTCCGAGCGTTTCGTTTCAGAAACGTCGTTACTGAATATTCTGTCTCACTGATGATGTGATGGTTCTTTAGAGCCGAGCGGACGAACGGATTTCCTCAGATCATTCGGAGGACACGAGTTCAGACCGTCGACGAGACGCCCTGCTTGAAAAAATAATAAATTAAATAAAATAACCCACGAGGACTTCAAAGAAGACAAGACTACAGCAGTCACATACCCCCCCCTCCCCCCCACGTTACTGAACACCAGCCAGACGACACCGCTCACTTTATTTCTCAAAGATGAGAAGCTTCAGGGACAATCCAGATCCACTCGGCTTTTATTTTATTGATTTGTGACCAGAAACCAGTTCACCCACCCACACACACACACCCACAGCTACACACACACACACACCCACAGCTACACACCCTCCACAGATAAGCCTGTAATCAGCAAAAGGCCCATTTGTTTACACATCCTGCTGCTTGTGCAAGCTAAGTGGCTGGAGGCCGTCATGTGAACACCCCTGCTCT
>JAFMOD010000346.1:116558-134680 GCA_019802435.1 Corydoras maculifer
CACACTCACTCACACATACACACTCTAAATTGGGCAATTTTTGAGAATTCAATTAACTTGATCCATGTTTTTGGACTGTGGGAAGAAACCGGAGAACCCGGAGGAAACCCACGCAGACACGGGGAGAACATGGAAACTCCACCCAGATGGGGATTCGAACCGGGAATCCCTAGCGCTGAGAGGCGAATGTGCTAACCACTAAGCCACCGTGCCGCCCTATAATAATAATAATAATAATAATAATAATAATAATAATAATAATAATAATAATAATAAAATAAAGAAAAGAGCAGCAAAGGAGCAAAGTTTAGCTCCTGCTCACCGTCTTTGGCGTTTTTTAAATCAGCATGTTCTTCATCCTCTCTGATGACAACGCCATGTTCTCGACCCTGCGGTACAGCCGCGCTCGCTTCTCTCCGGCATTTCGTCTCCGTCCTCTGGGGTTCGTTCTGTTGTCGGAGTTCTCAGAGAGCAGCGACGTCGTTCGTGAGGGAAACTCAAGAAAACAAATCCAAACAGATCATTTCAATCAGAACAATCCGGATCTGTAGCTCCGCCCCGCAGCCGGCAAGGGGCGGGGCCTCGGGGTCCAGCCTCCAGGTGAGCGGCACAGGTGTTGGAAAAAATGAGCAACGCGCCTCGAACCGCTTTCTAAGATGTTTAATCCATCCTTACAGGAGCGACGGGCTTCAGAGAGGACAGAGCTGCTGCTGCTGCTGCTGAAGCTTTCGGTTCTTTAATGGGAAGGAAGTTGTGAACCGCAGCGCAGAACCTCCATCAATCTTTAATGACGTTTGAAGTTTGTTACCGTGGAAGCCATTGAAGTCCATCAAAGCCCTCGTGAATAATTTAGAGGAACACACGAGGATGATATCATCTGCTTCGGGTGTGTGTGTGTCAAACAGAGGGAGTCTGGCTCTGTTCAGCTGATCTGATGGACCACTGTATGGATGGGGTGTGTGTGGATCACATCACTCCGCACAGCTTTTAGAGCGTTTAACACGCCATGTTTACTCCGCATACACATTAGAGGACACGCTGACCTCATGGCTTCAGCTCATCAGGAGGATGAACAGTTCGTTGGTTCCTTTATCCGAATCTGTGGCCATGACAACCAGCGAACAAAGCAAACGAGACTGTATAGAGTCTGATGGACTTCACTGCAATTATGCAACAGAGGGGCACGGTGGCTTAGTGGTTTAGCATGTTCTCCTCTCAGCGCTAGGGATTCCCGGTTCGAATCCCCATCTGGGTGGAGTTTCCATGTTCTCCCCGTGTCCGCGTGGGTTTCCTCCAGGTTCTCCGGTTTCCTCCCACAGTCCAAAAACATGGATCAAGTCAATTGAGTTCTCCAAATTGCCCCATGTAGAGTGTGTTTGTGTGCGTGTCTGTATGTGCCCAGCGATAGATTGGCACCCTGTCCTGGGTGTATTTTCCCAGCGCCCGAAACCTTTTCCCCCGGATGGGCATGGGGAACCCCCCCGTGAACCTAATAGAGGATAAAGCAGAAAATAATGGATGAATGAATTATGAAACAGCAAGTGTGTGTGTGTGTGTGTGTATATATATATATATATATATATATATATAGACAAATGGAACTAGGAACCCAGTGGGTAATGAATGTATACAGAGGTATAAATATAAATAGTTTAAATTCAGGGTCCCGGCCTCCAATTCACTGCTCATCAAAGATTTTACAGTATGTTTCCTCGTACCTCAGGATTTTTTAATATATTGTTGGAAATATTAACTTCTATATCAGTAATACCAGGCGTCACAGCGTTGTATATAGTAGGGGGTGGCATGGAGGTGTAGTGGTGAGCATGTTCTCCTCTCAGCACTGGGGATCCAGGTTCAAATCCCAGTCAGGTTGGAGTTTCCAGATTCTCCTTATGTCCATGTGGGTTTCCTCCCACAGTCCAAACACATGGATTCAAGGTGAATTGTCTGCTCTAAATTGTGTGAGTGAGTGTGTGTGTGCCCAGTGATGGATCAGCGCACTGTTCTGGGTGTATCTGCCCAGCGCCTAAAATGTTCTCCTCTGGATAGGCGTGGGGGAACCTCCCCCCCCCCTCTGCATTGAAACAATGAAAGAACAAAATGACCCAGTCATTAAAAAAAAAACGGGAAAGTAATTTTAATTGTACGTGAAAACGACAGCAAACAGATTATTAGCGATGTCAAAAATTGGTATGAATTATGAACAGGGTATTCTCTCTCTCTCTCTCTCTCACACACACACACACTCTCTCTCTCTCTCTCTCTCTAACTATGATGAACAATGCTGTTGATGCGTTCCTGGATCTCCTCCATCTTCTTCAGCATCTCGTTGATCTTCTGCTCATCGAACTCCAAACACACGAACTCTGAGTCCTGCAACAGACAGACGTTCAGGTCTTACCATTCACCCCCCCACCCCCCCATAGCATCAGACTTTGCAAGATAATGTCCAGCCACCTTCACCCTGTAAGTGGACAGCTGTCCCAGTTCCTACATTTCATACATGCTCAGAACTGCCACACACCCTCACCACTGGGGCAAAATACCACTGCCTCGTGAAAACAGTCGACATTCCAGCTCCTCTCTGTATGTTGAGTGGGTGTGGGTTCGAAGAACTGCAGTTCCTCGGCGTCAAACCCGTCTCACCTCGTCTTTATGACCCTGACTCTACGCACAGGGACAAGATTAAACACGAAGACGTAAACCCGAAGCCGCGAGCGAATAACTGCATGAAATACCTCGCAGTGCTGAAGCATTGAATTCACGCTTCACTGAAACCAACCGTGAGTTTCACAGCACCCGCAGCGTCGGCGTGCATTAGGAAATACCTTACCATGATGTTACCATGGTGTTTAAAAGGTTTCATTCTTATTAATGAAGACGAAGGAGGAACTCGCTTCAGAAGTCCGTGTTGGTAATATAGATTTTGGATAATTTCCATCACAGTGAAATGAGACAGCCTTCCTTTAAACCTCCATTCTTTACGTCCTGCGCGTGTATTGTATTTGTATGTGAGTTAATTACAAAGTAATTAAAATGCTTCCTAATTGCATTTCATCATCATTCACACGTTTCTCTGCCAATCACAGCTGATTCCAAACCAGCACCCCCCACTACTGCAGTCCAAACTGTTTCTTGTATATTATCATCCATCCATCCATCATCTTCCACTTTTATCTTCTATCAGGTTCAGGGGGGGGGGTTCCCCATGCCCATCCAGGGGAGAACACCTCGGGCGCTGGGCAGATACACCCAGGACAGGGGGGGGCAATCCCTCACTGGGCACACACTCACTCACACAGACAAGCACACATACACACTCTATATGGGGCAATTTGGAGAACTCAATTGACTTGATCCATGTTTTTGGACTGTGGGAGCAAACTGGAGAACCCGGAGAAAACCCACGTGGACACGGGGAGAACATGCAAACTCCACCCAGATGGGGATTCGAACTGTGAATCCCTAGTGTTGAGAGGCGAACGTGCTAAACCACTAAGCCACCGCCCCTTGAATATTATTATATTTATTAATATTTTTTTAAATATAGCTATTTCGCCTACAGTGCTTACACACAGACGCATCTGTCCACATTTATCCCATCTGTACAATAAAACACACACACACACACACTGAGTGAAGTGAGCACACGTGTCTGGAGAGGTGGGCTTCAATTGGGGTTAGGTGCCTTGCCCAAGGGCTTGTTGGGACCGGGAATCAAACTGGGGACCTTCAGGTCGCAAGCTTACATCTGCCCCAAGGTGGTTGTTAGGCTGCTAATGCCCTGTCGGGGGTGTGGCCACGCCGTTGCATTAGCAGTGTGATTTCTCTGCCTGGTTAATGACGTTGAAACCTGATCTGTCCAATTTAGTGTGTAGAGCTGATGGACAAGTGCACTTAGACTAATGCACTCGATATTAATATATCAGGCTGAACACGTTAATGAAAGGAAACCCCGGTCCATTTTGTCTCTCACACGACTGAATACCAGTTCAAACACTGCAAACCGGTTTGATGGAAACCTGGTGAATGAGTGAGGACAAGACCGGACTTGAGCTCGCATGGTTTACTTCATTAACCTGAATTGGTACCACGACTCAACAGACCTGTGCGGTTACTGCGGGTTCCAGAGTGTCTGCTTTCAGCCTAACCCTCAAAGAAATAACAGACTAATAAATACCATAAATGTAATATTCTGTAGGGCAGCATGATGGCTTAGTGGTTTAGCATGTTCTCCTCTCAGCACTGGGGATTCCCGGTTCGAATCCCAATCTGGATGGAGTTGGCATGTTCTCCCCTGTGTCCTCGTGAGTTTCCCCCGGGTTCTCCGGTTTCCTCCCACAGTCCAAAAACATGGTCAAGTCAATTAAGTTCTCCAAATTGCCCCATGTAGAGTGTGTCTGTGTGATGAGTGTGTGCCCAGCGATAGATTGCCCCCCTGTCCTGGGTGTATCTGCCCAGCGCCTGCAACATTCTCCCCTGGATGGGCATGGGGGGGACCCCCCCCCCCGCGCGCGCTCCCAATAGAGGATTAAGCGGAAGATAATGGATGGGTGATATTCCGTCACTCACCTGTCCGTTTCGTCCCAGCTCCAGCTCCACCAGGGCCACGGGATTGTTAGATGGCTGCCCCCTGCTGGTGGCGGTCTGCAGGTCCACTCTCCAGCTCAGGTTCCTGAGTGCGGGCTCCCAGCGGCTCTGTGCCAGCAGGCTCTCCCGGACCCGCGCTCGGTGGCCCTTCCAGAAACGGGTCAGGGCGGCGGCCTGGTCTGCGCTCACCCCTCCACCGCCCTGCTTACGGGCCTGTGCCACCAGGAATGCCTCTAACTGCGCTTGGTCCATGTCTGCCATCGCTATGCTCTGCGGAAAGAGGAATAAAAAAAAAACATCTAAACATTAATCTTTAACCTTCTGAACTTCTGGAGGTCGAGTCAGACATTACAGACAACCCAATGTTTGAGAACATTTTGGGGAAGACCCATGTTTGCTTTAGGATAACTGTGGGTGGCAGGTTCGGGTGTGGAAGATGGTGACTGACCCACACGGAGCCCTGACCTCAGCACCATCCATCCGTTCGTCCAACATCGGTGTCTGACCTAAGAAACGCTTTTAAAACTGTTTAACACCATGCCACCTGATCAGGCTTTGATTTCAAGATATATAAATAAACAGTAAGCAGCCCGTCACTGCCCTCTTGTGGTGAAACGTATGAATGAACGCTCATACAAGTCCGTGGGTCGCGGTGGGGGGGGGGGGGGGTTCCCCATGCCCATCCAGGGGAGAACGTTTCGGGCACTGGGCAGATACACCCAGGACAGGGGGGGCAATCTATCACTGGGCACTCACTCGCTCACACATACACTCTATATGGGGCAATTTGGAGAATTAAATTGATCTTGATCCATGTTTTTGGACTGTGGGAGGAAACCGGAGAACCCGGAGGAAACCCACGCAGACACGGGGAGAACATGGAAACTCCACCCAGATGGGGATTCGAACCGGGAATCCCTAGTGCTGAGAGGAGAACATGCTAAACCACTAATAATAATCCCTTAATGAATAGACAATTGTGACCTTTGAACTATAAAAACATGACACAGAGGTCGACTTACACGAGTCGTTGTTCATCAGCGTCATAAAAATGAGATAAAATGAGACAGTGTCATAAAAACACAACACTTTCACCACAGAGCCTCTGATATCAAATTTATTATACAAATAAACTCACCGGCCACTTTATTAGATCCACTTCCCCATTTCTGTTTATTGTCCATACATCAAATCACCATCCAATAAAATTATATTTCTACAGTTACATCCTGGTCCTCTGCATTCTTTGATGAGCAGGTCACCTGATCATCACACAATCTGTACATTAGTGGCTTAGTGGTTTGGTACGTTCTCCTCTCAGCACTAGGGATTCCCGGTTCGAATCCCAATCTGGGTGGAGTTTCCATGTCCTCCCTGTGTCCGTGTGGGTTTCCTCCGGGTTCTCCGCTTTCCTTCCACAGTCATGGATCAAAGTCAATTGAATTCTCCAAATTGCCCCATATAGAGTGTGTCTGTGTGAGTAAATGTGTACCCAGAGATAGATTGCCCCCCTGTCCTGAGTGTATCTGCCCAGCGAGTGTAAACCCCCCCCCCCCCACGCTCAACGAGGATGAATCTCCCACTGAACCTCGGTCCTCACAAGGTTTCTTCCTTAAGATAGGGACATAACAGGGAGTTTTTTCTTGCCACTGTCGCTTCAGCCTTTACTTTGGGGGTTCAAAGGCTTCTTAATCTGTACAGCGTCTTTGTGAGATGTGCTTTTGTAAAAAAAAAAAAAGAAAAAAAAAACGCTCTATAAATAAATCACTTGGACTTGAGCATGTTCGTATCATTAGGGTGGAGGATCATTCTAAGCACTGCACTGACGCTGTGGTGGTGTGTTTCGATTGTGAGCTCTATTCGATCTGATTTCTTGATGTTGTGGATGTGAACCCGGTGTCGGCAGCTGATCGTTGGTGTTTAATGGTTGAAGCCGGGTCCGTGGTGTTTACCTTCAGCAGCGCTCTCATCCTCTCGTACAGGGTGCAGAACTGCTGCTCCGTCATGGCGGGGCAGACCTCCTGCTTCAGCAGCTCCTCCGTCACCTCGCTCCTCCCGTAATAAACTCTCTGCGCGATGCCGTTCAGTAACGCGCTCAGCGCCTCCGCCTCCGCCATGCTGGATGTTTGACACAGAGTCACGTGACCACGATCATGTGCACGCGCGTCGACGACGTCTGCACGCGATCTGATTGGTCAACGCACATCGTGTTTTTTTTAAACGTAATTTCGAATAATAAAAAAAAAATCAAATCTATATAATTTTTTTATTAAATTATAATCGCAATAAAGCATCTATAAAGAAACTTAAAAAATAAATAAATAAGGATTCACAATTATATGGCTGGTTTTTGTGCCTGTGACGCGTTATGCTAATCATCCATCCATTATCTCTATATGGGGCAATTTGGAGAATTCAGTTGACCTCGATCCCTGTTTTTGGACTGTGGGAGGAAAGCGGAGAACCCGGAGGAAACCCACGCGGACACGGGGAGAACATGCAAACTCCACCCAGATTTGGGTTCGAACCAGGAATCCCCAGCGCTGAGAGGAGAACATACTAAACCACTAAGCCACCATGCCGTCCTGCTAATCATACAGCGAACACAAATTTTATAAGGCTGTAAAATTAATAATAAATTAACGGTTTATCCTTCAAAGTAATGAAAATAATTCATACACACACAAAAAAAACACCTACATGGACATCCAAATATCTTATCTTCATTCATTCATTCATTATCTCCCGCTTATCCTCTATTAGGGTCGCGGTGGGGTTCCCCATGCCCATCCAGGGGAGAACGTCTCAGGCGCTGGGCAGATAGACCCAGGACAGGGCGCCAATCCATCGCTGGGCACACACTCACACAGATACACTCTAAACGGGGCAATTTTTGAGAATTCAATTAACTTGATCCATGTTTTTGGATTGTGGGAGGAAACCGGAGAACCCGGAGGAAACCCACGCAGACACGGGGAGAACATGGAAACTCCACCCAGATGGGGATTCGAACCGGGAATCCCTAGCGCTGAGAGGCGAACGTGCTGACCACTAAGCCACCGTGCCGCCTATCTTATCTTCTTCCAAAATAAATACAACAGTTCTGGGTTACATCATCATCCCTGGAGCAATGAGGGATAAGGGTATGGGATTTGAGCCTACAACCTTAGGACTGACAGCCCAACACCCTAACCACTGAGCTACCACACCCTTGTTGATTCGATGTTCTAATGATTTAAAAAAAAATTTAAGCATGTTTGTGTGATGATTCAAGAGTAATAAATAATTTAAGTATTAATGTATGGGGACAATATATTTGCATATTTTGTAAATACAGTTCATTAGTCTTTACACAGAAAGTGAATCTGGTTCTGATCATTTCCAGCATCAACACAGCCCGACGTTTATTAGCGACCTTTGATCCACGTTACACCTCAGAGTCGTTATGGTTTATTGTGAGCCACTGAGAAAGATAAATTATTGTGGAGTAAAAGAACAAACGTGTGTAGTCGGAGAGAGGACGCTCAGCTCGGTGGATCTGCTCTACGGACAACATGAACTTATATTCAATTTTGTTTTTGCTCTGTTCTTGTGTTCACAGTGTGTGGGGGCCATTGGTAAGTTCTTTAAAGCTATAGCGAGATCATATTCCTGATTTAAACACAGGGGGTAAGATTAAAAACGTTGTAAGAGAGATGATGGGTATTTGTCTTCTGTAGGAACTTCAACAATTGACTGCGGAAAAGAAAGCAACCTAAATGTGGGTCTCGTTCAGGAAAATTATGAAGGTAAAAAAAAAAAGTCTTTAATAAATTATTGCTGAAATGTTTAGAAATGAGTGATTGACAGGAACACTGAGCCTGAGCTGAATTGACCTGAAAATGAGGTTTAAGCTTAGATTAACCTGGTTTAACTTAAACTGAACCCGATGTGGGTCTGAAATTGATTTCATTTCAAATTAAATGTAAACTTATCGTGAGCCGAATCAAATCTGCAGTTTGATTGAACTGAATCAGATCGAATTGAATCTTATGAAACTGATCTAAACTGGTTCACAGGTGACGTGGAGACGCTGATGATCCCCGATGACTTCCCCGCTGACCACTTAGTGCTGGAATCTCTTCTGTTTCCCATCAGCTTGACCTTTTTGGAGCTGATCTACACGCCTGGAGAACCGACTGCAACCATTCGAACCATCAAACCTCTGGATGCTGATGCTCTGAGCGAGGTATCACACACATAAATTAAATGGATTTGATTTAATCTAGTGCTATTATTTAAATGCAGAGGGATTATAGAATTAAAGTTAGAGTTTAGTTTGGTATTTCAGGTGCAGATCACCACGGATCACTCAAATTCACACCATACATCCGTTTTGTTTTTTATTTGTCCAAATTAAGCCCTTTCATACGCTGTGGTCTGACTGTGAACTTTGTTTTCTTCCAGTCTGGAGGAACTCTGTATTATGATATAAAATGCAAAAACTCACCAGTAAGTTTGATCTATAAATAATCACTATTACCAAGAACTAACAATTATCTATATCATAGTAAATAAATTGTATATTTTAACAACAGTTTAAGAACACACGGACCCTCAACGTTCTGGATATCAATGACAATCCACCCGTTTTTGAGCAGAGAGTCTACACAGCGTCCATATCTGAGGCGAGTTGAGTCAGACTTTCTGTCTGTGTTCACTTTTTAAAAGCTTTGTAATGACCCTGTTGAATCCTCTCTTCAGATTGAACCGGTGGGTTTTAATGTGCTGAGGGTTCGAGCTGTGGATGCTGATGTTTCATCTGAAAACAGCCGGGTGTCGTATTCTATTCAGGTAGTTCGTCATTAAGAAGCTGGCTGCGGTCTGAGTTTTCCAATAAATTTGTTAGAGGGAACGTGTCTGAGTACCCTGAAAATACGCATATATAATAACGATGGTAACGTCTTTAAGCACAAAAAGAGCTGTCTTTAAAATATAGAGATAGTTTCTCGGCCCGTCGTCCTTCAGATAACGTTCTTTATTCAGCCTCCAGCTCCGGCCGAGTTCGAGCTCAGGACGGACGGCATGATCAGGATAGTCTCTCGGCTGAACTACAACGTCGCTCAGCAGTACGAGTTCACTGTGGAAGCTCGGGTAATTATTAACCCCGTGGCTCTACAGCGCAGCCGCACACGTCTGCTGAACCTCGCAGCCAACATCAATTAAACAAATGAAGTTCAGACGAACACTAAAAAACAAATGACGCTCCGTTCAAAAGCTCTTTCCTCTCCATCAGGACATCGGGAACCTGAAGGACACGGCCTCCGTCACCATCAGCGTGGAAGACTTCGACAACCTGAACCCCTATTTCGATTACAGCCTGTACCAGGCATCGATTCCCGAAAACCAGGTAGCGCCGTCCTCCATCAGACAGGGATGTGAAATTAAAGTTTTACAGCTGAATTATAGATTTTTAAACCTTCAGGATGGAGCCATAAATGTCCTGCCAGAGGCGATTAAGGCCCAAGATGGAGACACAGGAATCAATCAGGCTGTAGTCTGCGTTATAAACTCAGGTGAACCGAACTGACCTGCTTTCCTCCTTAAAAAAGAAACAAAATGTGTATAATTATAATAATAATAATAATGATCTAATACCATTATACTGTATTTATTATAATTATAAAGCCTAACTTTAGGATAACGGGCGGCACGGTGACTTAGTGGTTTAGCATGTTCTCCTCTCAGCACTAGGGATTCCCGGTTCGAATCCCCATCTGGGTGGAGTTTCCATGTTCTCCCCATGTCCTCGTGGGTTTCCTCCAGGTTCTCCGCTTTCCTCCCACAGTCCAAAAACATGGATCAAGGTCAATTGAGTTCTACAAATTGCCCCATATAGAGTGTGTGTGAGTGAGTGTGCGTCCAGTGATAGATTGGCGCCCTGTCCTGGGTGTATCTGCCCAGCGCCCGAATCGTTCTCCCCCGGATGGGCATGGGGAACCCCACCGCGACCCTAATAGAGGATAAAGAGGAAGATAATGAATGAATAAACTTTAGGATAACGATGCTTGTTTTGTATGTTTGTGACAGTCAGCCCAAATGAATATCAGGGCAACTTCATCATGGACCCGAACAGCGGTGAGATATCGGTCACCACGCCCCTGGACAGAGAGGACATCGAACGCATCACACTCCAAATACAGGTACCATCTGAATAATGAATACCGCCTAAAGGGCGTGGTAGAGCAGAGTGTTGGGCTGTTAGCCAGAAGGTTGTGGATTCAAATCCCAGGTCCATTGAAGTTACCAATGTGGGGCCTTGAGCAAGACCCTTAACCCTCAAAGCTCCAGGGGTGCTGTACCTACCCTGAGCTCTAACTCCAATCAAGTTGGGGTATTTGTAAGTCGCTTTGGATAAAAGTGTCTCCTAAATGACCAAATGTAATGATGAGACTAATTTTACTCATTTAATTAAAACAATCTCTCCACCGCGTGCGTTCCAGGCCGATCAGCATGATGACTGCACTAAAACCGCCAACGCCATCGTCATCCTTACTGTCGAGGACGTGAACGACAACGCACCAGAGTTCGACCAGAACGAGTACACGGCGTCCATTTTAGAAAACTCCCCCGAGGACCAGTTTGTGTTCCAGGCCTTGGTTTCAGACCTGGACCAGGTTTGTGGGGTTCATTACGAAACGTACCAAGCTCCTCATACAGCTGGGGACCCAAGAGAGGCGAGAAGGTGGAAATAAACACAGCTTCGTCTGAACTTGCAGGGAGGATTTGTTGGAACGCTGCGGGTCGTTCCGGATACAACTCCGTTCTCCATCCGTCCAGACGGATCCGTCAGGGTGAAGACGCCCTCTGAGCTGGACAGAGAGTCCACCAGCATCATCACGTTTCAGGTGATAGTCACGTCAAAGCACGGGAAAGCACATTTCATGAAACAAAAACTGTGCTATGAGAACATCCATCCATCGCCCATCCAGGGGAGAACGTTTCAGGCGCTGGACACACCCAGAACAGGGCGCCAATCTAAATCCTGGGCACACACTCAGTCACACAGACACACTCTATATGGGGCAATTTGGAGAACTCCATTTACCTTGATCCATGTTTTTTTGGACTGTGGGAGGAAACCGGAGAACCCGGAGGACACGGGGAGAACATGGAAACTCCACCCAGATTGGGACTCGAACCAGGTATCCCTAAGCGCTGAGAGGAGAACATGCCAAACCACAAAAAACATGAGTTGCAGTATTTTCCTCAAATTTTTGATTCATAATTTGCCTTCCACCTCATTTTTTTTAACACATCACCACCATCACAGCAGCATCACAGAGCTAAGAATGATCCACCACCCAAAATAACCTGCGCTTTAGAAGTTATTATTATCAGAAAAACAAGTAAAAAGGACTAACAGAGCATGTAGAAAGACAGACGGACTACAGAACACACCTTAAGAACTACAAAGTCCATCTGTATAATCAGTGAGCTGTATATATATATATATATATATATATATGTAGCGGCACGGTGGCTTAGTGGTTAGCACGTTTGCCTCTCAGCGCTAGGGATTCCCGCTTCGAATCCCCATCTGGGTGGAGTTTCCATATTCTCCCCGTGTCTGCGTGGGTTTCCTCCGGGTTCTCCGGTTTCCTCCCGCAGTCCAAAAACATGGAACAAGTAAATTGAATTCTCAAAATTGCCCCCTATAGAGTGTGTCTGTGTGAGTGAGTGTGTGCCCAGCGATGGATTGGCGCCCTGTCCTGGGTCTGTCTGCCCAGCGCCCGAGACGTTCTCCCCTGGATGGGCATGGGGAACCCCACCGCGACCCTAATAGAGGATAAGCGGAAGATAATGAATGAATGAATGAATGAATATATATATATATATATAAAATGTACATTATATATTATAATGAACAATACATAAAGAAACAAGCCAGTGAATCTAATAAAGCGGTCAGTAAATGTCTTTCTGTTCATTTAATTGATTGATTTTCCAGATCGAGGCGACTGAGGACCCCCCCTCCACCCACAGCACCACAGCCAGCGTGACCATCAGCCTGCTGGACGAGAACGACAACAGCCCGGTCTTTAAAAGTAACAAGTACGAGGGCAAAGTCTCGAGCGATCAGACCGTCGGCATGCTGGTCGTCCAGGTGACCGATTGTTTCTCACTCTTATCTCCTTTACGACTCGGTATCTCGAGGTGAGATTTATACGACGGGGGTGGAGAGATCGTCCAGTTATTTTTAGCAGCATCACCACACACTCGTTACCGTTTGAGGAATGAAATGGATCCACAATTACTGCAATATATCTGACCGTACGTCTCACAGAGATCTGACTCTGTCAGCTCAGTGTACAGGACTAAAGTGAAGCTTTCTCAATGGTTACTGCTCACCAGAACTCTAGAAGTGCGTGCTTTATCCTCTATTAGGGTCGCGGTGGGGTTCCCCATGTCCATCCAGGGGAGAACGTTTCGGGCGCAGGGCAGATACACCCAGGACAGGGGGGCAATCTATTGCTGGACACACTCTATATGGGGCAATTTGGAGAATTCAATTTGACCTTGATCCATGTTTTTAGACTGTGGGAGGAAAGCGGAGAACCCGGAGGAAACCCACATGGACACGGGGAGGACATGGAAACTCCACCCAAATTGGGATTCGAACCGGGAATCCCTAGCGCTGAGAGGAGAACATGCTAAACCACTAAGCCACCGTGCCAGCCTTGTCCAAAACCAATAGGGGTGTAATATGAGTGCATGCACTACGCATCACTACGATGGTCCCAAACCCGGGTTTGCATCAGGAAGGACAACTGAACTGTGTCAACTGTCCACTGGGGCAGAAGCTCGAAAGAATAGGAATAAGACAGTGGAGAACATGCTAAATTACCTTACTGTGTGAACAGAGAGGCAGCAAATGGGAAGAAGAAGAGGAACGATGGACTGTGTCCACTGATTATAACCTACAGTAATAAACACGGTCCTGTTTTCTAGGTGGAGGCCACAGATCTGGACGAGGGAGCCAATGGAGAAATCAGTTACTCCATAGATTACGGGAACGACGAGAGATATTTCCACATGAACGAGAACACGGGACAGATCACGCTCAGCAAGAGCGTCCCACTTCTGCAGAACCAGGTCCTCTCCTTCTCCCTGTTCGTCTCTGCGAAAGACGGTAATGGCAAATGTAATTTCTTCCTCTTCCCATTTTGTTCCCTCGAAAATGGGGGGAGCTTGTCTAACTGCTTCAATTCCACTCCACTCATTAAGGGGGCGCTATAAGCAGGTCCACGTCGGTTCTGGTGGACATACGGGCACCCGGAGACTCCCGTCCACAGTTCCTACAGAAGACCTACGAAGGGGCGGTGGTGGAAAATCAAAAGGCGGGGACGGAAGTCGTCAAGGTGAGTTTTTCAGAAGCTGCAAATATCTGTTAATTAGTAAATTAGTTGCTAAATAATTAAACGGAACCAACGAGTTGATTAAAAAAATCTATTTTAAACCAGTGTAGACGAAATAAGACGTGCCCTGATACCTTTTGCTTTGTTAAAACAGTTTGGGGAAGGCCTGGTGATCTCATATACGATTGGTGGACAGATACACCCAGGACAGGGCGCCAATCCATCACTGGACACACACTCACTCTCACACAGACACACTCTATATGGGGCAATTTGGAGAACTCAATTGCCCTTGAATTGTCCATGTTTTTGGACTGTGAGAGGGAACCGGAGAACCCGGAGGAAACCCATGCAGACACGGGGAGAACATGGACACTCCACCCAGATTAAGATTCGAACCAGGAATGAGAGGAGAACATACCAACCTCTAAGCCACCGTGCTTTCACACACCAAGTTCTTTGGACGAAATAGACCACTGTAGATTACGGACAACTGTATGCGTCCAACTTTGTTAGAACAGTTTGGGGAAGGCCCGCGTCTCTTCCACCGACTGTAACCCCTTGGTCTCTTGAGCTCGTCTCTGTTCATTTTTGCCGCAGGTGGCGTTCCTGTCCGTGTCCCCCTCCGTCCCCGTCACCTTAACCATCGAGACAGAGGGGGACAAGTTCTCCATCGACCAGCTCACGGGAGCGCTAACAACCGCCGTCGCGCTGGACTACGAGACGCAGACAGAGTACACCCTCCAGGTGTCCATTTCCGACGGGACCACCCGGGACGAGGCCTCGGTGCAGGTGCAGGTTCTCGACCTCAACGACAACAGCCCCGCCTTTGAAATCATCCCCCTCGTCACCCACATCTCCGAGGACGCCCCGGTCGGCGAGGAAGTGACCGCCGTGCCGGCGAGCGACGCCGACTCCGGGTTAAACGGCGAGATACGGTACACGCTGGAGGGTTCCGCCGGTATGTTCGGGATAGACCCCAAAACCGGGGTCATAAGCGTGGCGGCCGAACTGGACAGAGAGACCCGGGACAGCTACGACCTCACGGCCGTGGCTCAGGATCAGGGACGGCCGTCGCTGTCGGCTCAGGCGTCTCTGCAAATCAAACTGAAGGACGTGAACGACAACGCGCCCGCGTTCTCCAAACCGCGCTACGAAGAACTGCTCTCTGAGCTGGCCACCGTAGGACCCAGTTTTTTGAGCGTCCACGCAACGGACAAAGACGAAGGCCCCAATGGGGTGGTGAAGTATTTCATAGTCCATCAGGAACCACCGACGGACCCCAACACCTTCTCCATGGATGCCGACTCGGGGGCGCTACGCCTGGCTCGTCAGCTCGACTACAGCCGAGCCAAACGATACGCACTGCAGGTGGAGGGGCGGGACGGGGGACATCCATCGCTCACAGGAAGCACCGTGGTGATCGTTTGGGTGGAGGACGCAAACAATTCGCCTCCGAGGTTCAGCGAGGATCAGTACGAGGTGGCCGTCTATGAGAACATCGCACCGGGTTCTCCGATCATATCACTGAAGGTCACCGATGAGGACGAGGTGAGACGGACAGAAGGTGAAACGCGGCTGTCCAAGGGGCGTGGCGGCTTATATACGTTCTCCTCTAAGCCTTCGAATCCCAATCTGGGTGGAGTTTCCATGTTCTCCCCATGTCCTCATGGGTTTCCTCCGGGTTCTCTGCTTTCCTCCCACAGTCCAAAAACATGGATTAAGGTCAATTGAGTTCTCCAAATTGCCCCATATAGAGTGTATGTGTGTGAGTGAGTGTGTGCCCAGTGATAGATTGGCACCCCATTTGCCCAGCACCCGAAACATTCTCCCCTGCGCCCCCCCACCCCCCACCCGCAACCCTATTAAAGGATAAAGCAGAAGATAATGGATGGATAATTTAGATCACTTATATAATTCTATAATAATAGAATTTTAGCATGTTCTTCTCTCAGCGCTAGGGATTTCCAGGTCGAATCCCAATCTGGATGGAGTTTCCATGTTCTCCCCGTGTCCTCATGGGTTTCCTCCGGGTTCTCTGCTTTCCTCCCACAGTCCAAAAACATGGATCAAGGTCAATTGAGTTCTCCAAATTGCCCCATACAGAGTGTGTTTGTATGTGAGTGAGTGTCTAGTGATAGATTGCCCCCTTTCCTGGGTGTATCTCCCCAGCAACATTAGTAGAGGATAAAGTGGAAGATAATGGATAGATGGATCAGGACCCACAGTGTTGGGTATTATTTGGGTGGTGGTTCCTCACCTCCACACACTGACGCTGCTGAGCACGACCCCAAAAATACCCCACTGGTTGGTATGTGGAGAACCCGATGGACTACAGGCTGTAGATGTAGAACTACAAAGTCCGTCTATAGACAGAGATAAGAAGCCGTACCTAATAAAGTGGCCGGTGTTGAAGTAACCATCCCATAATCTGTTCTGCTTCCAGGGCGGGTTTTCCGAAGGCCACTTCCTGCTGAGCAGCGACGTGTTCGGCATCGACGGCGAGGGCGTGGTTCACCTGCTGAGCGACTCCGTCCTGGACCGAGAAACGCGAGACAATTATCTCATCGAGGTTCCGCTCGTCCTCCACCTTTACCCCCCCAGCGTCTCGTACCGTGGTCCATCGTATTCAAAGCTCCGTGGTTCCGTCTCGTTTCCAGGTGGTGGCTGTGGATCAGCCGCTCGACGGCCTGAACTCCACCGCCCGTGTCAACGTCACCGTGCTGGACGTCAACGACAACAACCCTCAGTTCCTCACGGTCCAGAGGACCCTGGAGTTTCCCGAGAACCAAGTTGGCGAAGTGTGTAGGATCCAAACGAGCGACCGGGACATCGGCGAGAACGGCAGGGTCAGCCTCACCGTCGTCTCCGCCCGAGACGACTTCGTCTTCACGACGGTGAGGGACGTGAAGGTTCCGAGACCCCCGACACCGGGCAGGGTGTGGTTACGGACACATGGAGGTCCGGCTGATGGGTTCTGATGGGTTCTGTGTTTTAGGATGGGAGCATGTTCGTGAGGACGGCGCTGGATCGAGAGACGCGGGATGTGTACGAGGTCCTGATTCTGGCCAAAGACGGCGGAATTCCGGAAAGACAGGTTCATCACCGTTACACCACCGCGTGTCGCCGGATCCCACAGCTACACGTCCTGCATCATTAACGAACGGATTATTAGTGATAGTTAATTATCAGGTTTACTTTCTGCAGAATGTCACGCTGATGACGATCACGGTGATGGACGTCAATGACAACGCCCCGGTCTTCACTCAGCCCTCTTACTCCGCACACGTTCTGACTAAAGACCTTAAAAAAGGAGACGTGCTGTTAGAAGTCTCGGCTACAGACCGCGATTCCGGAGACAACGCCGTCATCACCTACAGGTCTGTAACCGGCAGCGCAGGGCGGGTCACTTTGAACAGGAGTACTGTAGAGATAATGCTGAGGTGGTGTATAGGGATGTGAATATGGTTGTGTATATGGAGGTGCATGTGGCAGTGCATGTTTTGGTGTATATGGTGGTCTATATGGATGTGCATGTGGTGGTGCATTTGTGCATGTGGTGGTGCATTTGTTGGTGTATATGGTGGTGCATGTGGTGGTGTATATGGTGGTCTATATGGATGTGTATATGTTGGTGTATATGGTGGTCTATATGGATGTGTAAGCGGCGGTGCATGTGGTGGTGTATTTGTGAATTTGGTGGTGTATTTGTTGGTGTATATGGTGGTGCATGTGGTGGTGTATATGGTGGTCTATATGGATGTGCATGTGGTGGTGTATTTGTTGGTGTATATGGTGGTGCATGTGGTGGTGTATATGGTGGTCTATATGGATGTGTATGTGGCGGTGCATGTAGAGGTGTATTTGTGAATTTGGTGGTGTATATGTTGGTGTATATGGTGGTGCATGTGGTGGTGTATATGGTGGTCTATATGGATGTGTATGTGGCGGTGCATGTAGAGGTGTATTTGTGAATTTGGTGGTGTATATGTTGGTGTATATGGTGGTGCATGTGGTGGTGTATATGGTGGTCTATATGGATGTGTATGTGGCGGCTCATGTAGAGGTGTATTTGTGAATTTGGTGGTGTATATGGTGGTGTATATGGTGGTGTATATGGCGGTGCATGTG
>JAFMOD010000346.1:149882-165098 GCA_019802435.1 Corydoras maculifer
TTTGGAGAATTCAATTGACCTTGATCCATGTTTTTGGACTGTGGGAGCAAACCGGAGAACCCGGAGGAAACCCACACGGACGCGGGGAGAACATGGAAACTCCACCCAGATTGGGATTCGAACTGGGAATCCCCGGAGCTGAGAGGAGAACATGCCAACCACTAAGCCACCGTGCCGCCCCTGCAGATCATTAACCTCGTTAATCCGCACCGATCAGTCTGTTCAGATTAATGAATGTTGTGCTCTGATGGAATCCGTCATGCTGTTGCCTCCGGTTGTCCCTCAGGTCTCTAGAGAACGTTATGGGATGGAGCGTGCACATAATCAGCGTGCAGGCGGCGAGCGGGAGCCAGGTCCGGACGCAGCGGCGAGAGTCCCCGCCCAAGACCTACATCGCTTTCATCGCCGTCGACATGAGCGGGGCCCCCGTGAGGGCCAAGGACGTTCTCGAGTAAGTCTTTAGAACTCATCAGAACCTCCGTCTCCATATCCGGACCTGCAACACGGAAAGCTGAGAACACAAAACACGTCTCTGTGCACTGTACTCACTGCTGCCCCCCGCCCCCTGCCCCCACAGAACCCTTCCTCAGGGGTTCTGTTACCAAACACAGGATCACGAGTCCAGATGAAGTCATCCATCCATTCATTATCTTCTGCTTTATCCTCTAATAGGTTCACGGGGGGGGGGGGGATTTCCCTGTGCCCATCCAGGGGAGGACGTTTCGGGCGCTGGGCAGATACACCCAGGACAGGACGCCAATCTATTGTTGGGCACACACTCACACACACTCTATATGGGGCAATTTGGGGAACTTAGTTTACCTTCATCCATGTTTTTGGACTGTGGGAGGAAACCGGAGAACCCGAAGGAAACCCACATGGACACGGGGAGGACATGGAACCTCCACCCAGATGGGGATTCGAACTGGGAATCCTTAGCGCTGAGAGGAGAACATGCCAACCACTCAGCCACCCAGATGAAATCATGTTAAATTAAAAAAAAATAAATAAAAAATTTACTTTACACCAAAGCGACTTTCAAGGTGAACACAGGGTTCATCACAGCACCCCCTGGAGCAATGAGGGTTAAGGGTCTCGCTCAAGGACCCACACTGGTAACTTCAGTGGACCTGGGATTTGAACCCCCAACCTTCAGATTGAGGGCCAAACACCCTGACCAGTGAGCTGAAGGGTCATGTCCACAAACTTTTAGACAAACACGTGACAACACACTTATAAGCTGCACCTCTTGAACAAAACCCAAACGTCCACAACAACCGCCGGTGCTTTTGCAGGAAGCTGGACCGCAAGAGCGACCGCGCGAAGGCGGAGCTGGAGAAAGTCTTCGGTCCGGATGTGGAACTGGACCGGGCCGAGTCTGAAGAGCAGGAAGGGTCCAACTCCACGGTGGCTATCGTTCTGGGGGTTCTGCTGGCACTGAGCACGGCGGCGTTGGTGGCGCTGGCCGCGGTCGGGGGGATTTGGTAAGAACCCAGTGATGATGTCACGGTTCGGGACGTTGTGGGATCGGATTGGAAGCCGTATCATCCATCCATTATCTTCTGCTTTATCCTCTATAGGGGCACGGGGGGTTCCCCATGCCCATCCAGGGGAGAACATCTCGGGCGCTGGGCAGATAGACCCAGAAATGGGGGGCACACACACACTCTATATGGGGCAATTTTGAGAACTCGATTGACCTTGATCCATGTTTTTGGACTGTGGAAGGAAACCGGAAAACCCGGAGGAAACCCACGCGGACACAGGGAGAACATGCAAACTCCACCCAGATAAGGATTCGAACCGGGAATCCTTAGTGCTGAAAGGAGAACATGCCAACCTCTAAGCCACGTGCCGCCCAGAACGGTATCTTGAGAAATCCAAAGAGCGCAGCGGTCAGTCAGGAGGTCTGTGCCTCTCTGTGCCCCTCCTGCAGGTTCAGACGGAGGAACAAGATGGATCCGGAGGCGGAGAGCCTCGGCGTCGGGACGTCAGGGACGTGCAGCGTCTCCAACACCACGACGAGCGAGGAGACGTTCTGCAGCACCCAGACGGTGAGAACATCCACACGATACGGCTTCACCAATCCAACAACAGCCCATAATACTGCTGCCTGTAATAAACACCATGGGCATAGGTTTTGGGAGACCTCCCCCTCCAATCAGTGGACTCAGGTTTCATCAGTCTCAACAGTTTGGGGAAGGTCCTCAAAGCAAGGTCCACGAAGGTACGGGAACCTACGATCTCAACTCCACTCCACTGAAAATCCCGGGGATGAACTGGAACTGAGATTGTGAGCTGTTCCTCTAATAAATCGTGCTGTGGGTGAATTGGGCGGGGGGGGGGGTAATCCTCCTCCTCGCCACAGAGGGGCGGAGGGACCGATCACATCAGAGTAACGACGTAATTGGTATTGATGATGTCATGATGTTCACTGAAGGATCAAAGGAGCGGCGGCGGAGCATCAGAGGCGTCCGAGAAGGGAGCCCCCCCCCGGCAGCGGGAGACGGCGCCGCCCACCTGACCTCCACCCTCTGACCGCCCTCCCCCCCCCCCCCCCCCGGTTCTACAGTAAAGCCATGTTCTGCTGCGGAACCCGGGGACCGACCTCAGACCACGAGCTCCGGTGTTCCAGCTGATTTGTCATCGTGCCTTTGATCTTAACGACGTCGTTGACCGATCACACCCGCTGATTAATTAATTCCATTTCATTAAGATCTCCTTATTTAAGTTATTTCTTAAGTTTGTTTTAAACCATAAAGTTTTTTTCTCCCGTTCGCTCCGTCTTCACGCTCAGATTCCTGATAATTAAAGGAACCGGGTTCGAGGAGGCAGGGATGGAGAACGTGGTGCAGAGGTGATGCACGAGGGCGGGGCTGAGGGTGACGGGTGAATGGAGGCTCTGACCACAACCGACAGGAGAGGGAGCTGGAGATGATGATGATGATGGAGGGATGAAGATGGAGAGGAGGCATGGAGATGGAGGGGGAGTGATGCTGAGGATGGAGCCACCAGGCAGGAGGAGGAGGGGAGGGGGGGGGGGTTACATGGTGAAGGAGGACATGCAGGTGGTCAGGTTACTCAGGACAAGCGCCCCCTAATGGAGGCTAGATGTCTAAACCGTGACCTGCGAACTGGCCACTTTATTAGATACGCTTCCTCAGTTCCATCATCTCCATAGAGAGCACAGAGTCCTACAATGCATTCTGTGTGAGAGCGGGAGGGGGCGGGGCATGGGGCGGGGCATGGGGCAGGACGAAAGGCTTGGCAAGGTCTGAGGAGAAAAAAAGGAAAAAAAAAAAAAAACAAAGAGAGGAAGGAATCCCAGTCCGTGGGTCCGAGTCGGTTCATAATTAAATCATATTAAAATTTTATTAAGTTATCCTATAATAAAATTAATCCGGAGAAGAAGAAAAAAAAAAAAAAAAAAAAAAAGCAACAAGGTGAACCGAAAGGAAACGAAACGGAAGAATGACATCAGACCGTGGAATGTTTCTCGGTAAATAAAATATATCTCCGAACGTTCCATCAGCCGCGCTTTATTCAAATCAACACGTACGTGTCCGATAAAGCACCGTTAAGTCTATATACATATACAGCATATGTATATACACCGTAGATTTCTATATATGTGTATACAGTGTATATATACATACAGCTGATATAGTTCTATATATATACACACTGTATACATAGAGCTCACATATATATCTGAATCATTTACAACGCCGCGCAACATCTAGAAGATTCTCTACAGAATCAAGTTTGTCGTGGTTCCGATGCAACCTCCGTCCGACTAAACGCAGCGTCCAGATCGACCGCAGGAAAGGGAACGGGCCGCCGCGCCGCCCGCGTCCGGGTCACGAAACTGGCACGGGAGACATTAATAAACGATCGGTGAGTGATTTAAAAACGCAAATTAAATAAAAACTATGACTGTAAACCCCCCCACCCCCGCCCCCGCCCCCGCCTCAACACGACGGACGCTAAACCAATGAGAAACCACTTCAAACCAAGGAGGAGGGAAAAGGGGGCGGGGCCCCGTTTAAGACGCGCCGTCGCGATGGAGATGTTTTTTTTTGTTTTTTTCTCTCGAGCGACTAACACTGTATGAAGACGCGAGCGGACAGAGCGCGAGAAACGAAAACGCAAGACGCAAAACAATAAAATATATTAAAAAAAAAAAAAAAAAAAAAACGAGAGAGGCATCATGAGGCGGAGGGACGGGGAGGTCCTTTGGCGCCGGCCGACAGTTTGGCGATCACGGCGATGGCGGCCTCGATCGTGCGGTGGAGCATGTCCAGGATGTCCGGCGTGGAACTCGAGGTCGGGGAGGGGCCGGCCCCCGACTCCGCCTCCGGGAAACTGCGGCCCTCGTCGGCGTCCTGCAGCGCGGAGAGCAGGCCCTTGGCGGGGTCGTCGGCGGAGCCGGCCTTGGCGGGGTTCTCTCGCTTCTGAAGCTTAGCGTCCTCGGCCTCGCGGCGCGCGTCCTCGCCCTCGCCGTCCCCGGCCGACGGCCCCGGCTCCGCCCTCCCGAACACGTCGGGGAGGGACGAGGAGGATGAGGACGAGGACGCCTCCATCTTCTCCTCCTTGGCTGAGGGGCTGTCCGGGGAGGGCGGGTCCTGCTCGGTCCCCGGGTCGATGAAGGACGAGTCCCGCGTCTCGGTGTCCGAAGCGCTGTTGGGCGTCAATGCCTCGCCGGGCTCCGCCTTCTGCTCTGCGCAGGGCAGCGACGCGGAGGGAGTGGAGGGGGGGCAGACTCCGCCCCCGAGAGCGCTGGAGCTCTCCGCGGGTCGGTCGTCGTCGCCGCCGCTCATGCGCCGCCGCTTCACCGGCGTCGCCCCCTCGTCGTCCGCTGGAGACGGGAAACAGGCGGTTAGCAGGCAACCACGCAGACAAAACCGAGTGAAGGGTATTTATTGGTTTAGAACCCCCGTAACGGGGACGCCGACGCACAGACGGGGCAGCTGCGGGAGCCGGCTCCTGATTGGTCGACGGTAATGATGTGTTTACCCTTGGCTTTCGTCTCCAGCGTGGTGGTGCGGTGTTGTAAGCACACTGTGCATTTGCTAAGCAGCTCCTGAAGGGCGGGGCCAAGTGCAGGGTCCAGCTGCTGCGGGGTGTGTACCGTCAACATCAGCACCAGGGCGCGCAGATCCTGCAAACGCACACACACACGACCAATCAGAGCTCAGCTCAGGGTGAAGACGGCGATGGACGCAGGGCGGCGATACGCACGGCGTTGAGCAGGCCGCTGGTTTTGCTGAGTTCTGCGCTCTGATTGGTCAGCTCGGGTTGGAGGGAGTGATGCTCATTCAGCAGGTTGGTGACCAGAAGGCTGATGAGATTGGCGCAGCTGGGTCCCGACAGCACCTGCGGCTGCACCTGCGCACACAACAGACCGTCCTGCATCTGCAATGCATCGTGGGTATGAGGGGGACACACGGGGACCTCGCGGTACCTTGTGTAAGAAGCAGGTGAGGAACGAGTAGGCCGTGGTGTTGTTCAGGAAGGTCCTCTCGTCCATCAAAATGCATTTGATGTATTCTCCGAAGGCGGGGTCCTCACACAGCAGCTTCACACACGTCTTCGCCAGAGCGGCCTGCACAGGGATTATTTCGGGATTATTAAACATCTTCGGATTAAATAATCTGAATGAATGTTAAAACGACCTGCGGCCGCTCTCACCGGGGACTGACTGAGCTCCGTCCACAGTTTGGGGAACAGAGCGAGGTGCAGCGGTAATCCTTCATACGCCATCAGCACACCTGCACGCAGACCGCACGCTCATTAACATATGCAAATCTAAACACAGGAGCGTGAAGAGAGATGAATTAAATCTAAATCAGAACACTTACTGAGTTTGACGAGCGTCTCCGTGAACTTCTCACAGTTAATAGCAACGCGACACAGCAGGTGGATGAACTGGTGATAGGACAGGAAGTAGTCCATCAGCATCCTGTCATACACCTCATCTTTATCCTGCAGGAGACGAGAACACGGAGCGTGTAACGACAACCACAATGCGACCACCCTAACATCATCATCATTAACATCATCATCATTAACATCATCATCATTAACATCATCATTAACATTGATGGTGCTAATCAAGGACCCCCAACATCAACATCATTATTATTATTAATATCATTAACATCATTATTATTATTAACATCATTATTATTATTATTAACATTAACATAATTAATAACATTATTATTATTAACATTCTTATTATTATTATTATTATTATCATCAACATCATTATTATTAACATTATTATTATTATTAACATTATTATTATTATTAACATTATTATTATTATTAATATCATTATTATTATTAACATCATTATTATTATTATTAACATTAACATCATAATTAATAACATTATTATTATTATTAACATTCTTCTTCTTATTATTATCATCAACATTATTATTATCATCATCATAATTATTAACATTATTATTATTATTAACATTATTATTATTAACATCATTATTATTAACATTATCATCATAATTAATAACATTAATATTATTAACATCATCATTAACATTATCATCATTATTATTAACATTAACATTATCATAATCAACATCATCAATCTCCTTATTGACTTTATACTGGACTTAAAACTTCAGGTTACACACACACACACACACACACACACACACACACACACACACACACACACACACACACCTTGCTGGTTTCCACCATGGATGGTAGGAGGCACATGTTGAGCTCAGGTCTGGGGGGTCGTATGTTGTTCTTTCCTCCCATCAGCTTCATGTTTTCTCTGCAGGGCAGATACGGCCCGAACGACACTACAAATAAAATCCAATGAAATGTTACCGTCTGTTAAAACTCCATTCATTTAATTTAGTCCTAACAGTAACAAACCGCTGCCTTTATTCAGAGAGCGAGCCGAACACTGCCCAACACAACTCAACACAGCAGAACGTTGAATATTCTGAGGAGAACGAGGTTGGGGCTCTTACTGGGGATGTTGCTGTGGTGGTAAGTGCAATGGTTGTGCTGCAGGAAGGGCACGAGCGTGTGCAGGAAGTCATGAGGACTCAGCAGCACTAGTTCCTTCAGCACGTCTGAGAACAGAGACGGAACGCGGGGCGGTGAACCGCTTCATTAAGCTTTATTATTAATGCTTTATTATTAATGCTTTATTATTAAAATAAGAAGACGCCGTTTACCCAGACAGGCGGTGCGTAATTCAGGGGGGCTGTAGGAGTTTAGCAGCGTCAGCAGTTTGTGTGCAAAATCGATCCTCTCCTGCCACTGAATCAGAGCCTGCTTCACATCTGCAACGAGCCAATCAGAAAATCAGACATCTAATGATGCATTACTGAAAATATGGTGTGCATTATGGGTAATGTAGTGATTATGGTGTAATTCAAGACCATAAGACCTGTTGTAGTGCATTGTGGGTAGTGAAGACTTTTGGTGAAGTTTCTGAATATTTCATTATGTGTATTCATTGAGCTATGCATTCTGGGTAATGTAGTACATTTACTGTAGATTATTAATATTTTATTGTGTATATATATATATATATATATATATATATATATATATATATATAGATAGATAGATAGATAGATAGATAGGGCGGCACGGTGGCTTAGTGGTTTAGCATGTTCTCCTCTCAGCACTAGGGATTTCCGGTTCTAATCCCCATCTGGGTGGAGTTTCCATGTTCTCCCCGAGTCCGCGTGGGTTTCCTCCGGGTTCACCGGTTTCCTCCCACAGTCCAAAAACATGGATCAAGTCAATTGAGTTCTTTCAATTGAGTGTGTCTGTGTGCGTTTCTGTAAGTGTGTGCCCAGTGATAGATTGGCGCCCTGTCCTGGGTGTATCTGCCCAGCGCCCGAAACATTCTCCCTATATATATATAAATAGCAGTGCATTGTGGGTAATGCAGTACCTTTGCGCTGTAGGTAAGGCCTGGTTGCTTTTAACACTGACAGGAAAATAGACAGCAGCTCCACCAGGTCCCCGGTCACATGACACGCCGTGGCCTCGTGGTACATCATGTGCAGAGTGTTAAAGGACTAAAGACAAAAAAAAAAAAAACCAAGTTAAAAAAAAATAGAACAAAAATAAAAGACATGAGAGAGACTCCGGTGACGTCTACCTCCGTCATGAGGACGAGTCCGCGGTTAAAGACCACCAGCAGCCGGTCCTCATCATTCTCCAACAACACACGGAAGGCACTGAGACACAGACACCATACTGATTAACACAGCATCTGTAACTGAACGCGTGCTCAGGTTCGCATGAATGTACATAGAGATGGACGGATGTGTGGGTGGATGTGATGTGTGGGATGTGATGTTTGGGTGGATGTGATGTGTGGGAGTGTGGGTGGGATGTGATGTTTGGGTGGATGTGATGTGTGGGAGTGTGGGTGGGATGTGATGTTTGGGTGGATGTGATGTGTGGGAGTGTGGGTGGGATGTGATGTTTGGGTGGATGTGATGTGTGGGAGTGTGTGGGATGTGATGTTTGGGTGGATGTGTTCTGTTCTTGTGTGGATGGGATGCGTGTGTGGGTGTGTGGATGGGATGGGTGTATGTGATGTGTGGGAGTGCAGGTGGGATGCTTGGGTGTATATGATGTGTGGATGGGTGCGTGTATGTGATGTGTGGGAGTGTGTGCGGATGGGTGCATGTGATGTGAGGGTAGTGTGGATGCATGTGCGGGTGTATGTGATGTGTAGGAGTGTGGGTGGATGTGTGGGAGTGCGGGGGCATGTGAAGTGTGGGAGTGTGTGTGGTATGTGATGTGTGGGTGGATGTGTGGGAGTGCGGGGGCATGTGAAGTGTGGGAGTGTGTGTGGTATGTGATGTGTGGGTGGATGTGTGGGAGTGCGGGGGCATGTGAAGTGTGGGAGTGTGTGTGGTATGTGATGTGTGGGTGGATGCGTGTACCTGATAAGTGTGGTCCAGCAGGAGCGTCCATCCAGGCAGCGCAGGTAGCAGATGATGGTGGTCTTCTTGAACTGTTTGACGTCCTCCACGTCCTCGTCCCTCATGTCCGGCCTCTGAGCCACGAACAGCTGCATGAGGTTGAACAGCTCCTCCACCGCCTGCAACGCAATCACACCGATTCAAACCGACCGTCTGCGGGTGGGGCGTGGCACCGTCACTGCGTGCGGTTCGGCCCTCATACCCCGGGGTACTGGCTGGCGTGCGGCGTGAGGTTCTTAAAGGCCCACTGGATGTTCTGGTGCGAGGCCAGCAGGCGGGTGAAGGAGGCGGACTGCTCGCAGCACAGGCGCAGGATGCCGTAGTAGGCGGGCAGCATGGCGCGGTTGAACAGCACCACCTCCTGGTCGTCGTGATCGGCCAGGATGTAGTTGAAGGCGATGTTCTTGGTCACCACAGGGTTCTGCACGATCAGGCGCACGTTCTCGCTGCAGTCCACGCACACGTTGTACCAGAAGGACAGCAGCGCCTGCTTGTTGTGGTTGGTGGCGATGGCCGGCTCGGACAGTTTGGGCTGTGCGGAGGAACGGGACCACAGATTAATGTACACAACGACGCAGCTCCGCCTGAACCGCTCGAACTGTGGCAGGGTTGTGGGCGCCAGACAGGTCATTTCACCCTCTCACCTGGAAGAGGTTCCACAGGTCCATGAAGTAGCTGGAGAACATGAGCTTCTCCGTCTTGGAGATCAGGCAGTAGGTCATGAAGCTGAAGTACTGCACCAGCTTGGTGGTGCCGTGGACCGCGACGTCCACGTAGAGCTTGGCGCGGCCCAGGAGGCCGAGCAGCAGGTTGTAGACCTGGAGGAGACGGAGGGAGGACCTTCAGATCGCTCAAAGAGAAACAGAAAACCGGATACGAAGACGGTTCGTGTTTGGAGGATCGCGAGTCCGCAGGACGCTGACCTGGTGCAGCACGATGGTGGTGTCGGGACTCAGAGGCAGGTCTCGGGTCGGGATGTGGAGGGAGCGCGTGGAGCGAAACATCTGACGGAACGAGTTACTGGGGATGAGAGACACCAGGAGGTACGCGGCGGCTGAGGAGGAAAGACCAGGGTGAGGGTTGTGGCTTCAGGCTATGAGAGAGTGTGTGTGTGTGTGTGTGTGTGTGTGTGTGCGTGCACACGCTCACAGGTGCGGACGCGGGGGTAGTTGTGCGCCAGCAGGAAGCGCTCCACCCAGTTCTCCATGTTCTGCAGCACCCAGCTGTGAGCCAGCTTGTTCCGCGGCGTCTGGACCGCCAGCCAGTCCAGACACTGAGACGGGTTGTACTCGATCACCTGAAACGGGAGGGGGAGGGAGGTTCATTCTAGCCGTCCCTTTGGGGGTGGGGTGGGGGATGTGATGAGGTGAAGCGGGCGTGGTCGAGTGGCCGTGTCTCACCTCCCAAATCCTCTGCAGAATGTAGGAGGCGAAGGACGGCATCCCGGGGGGTCCCGCCGCAAACTCCATCAGCATGGACAGGAGCTTAAAGAACGGATTCGCCGCCTGAAACGCAGGAGGACGCACGAATGGCGGTGAGGACGGGACCGAGCGCGGCGCGGGACACAACGTACCTCGCAGGGGACGGGGGCGAGTCCTACCTCGGGGGTGAGCTTGGCTATGGAGGTGAAGAGCATGGAGATGATCTGGAACGGAACGACACACTGATCAGAGAACAGCGAGGGAGAACATGCAAATGTCACGGTGTTAATATGAGGTTGGATGGCTGCCGGTGTTGTAGCCCATCCACCTCAATGCATCAGGTGGTCTGAGCCCTCAGTCGAACGTTATGACATCATAATCAGCCGTGACCTGAAGGTCTCCTGTTCGATTCTGGGTCCCACTAGGTACTACGGCTGAAGTGCCCTTGGGAAGGGCACCTAACATCTAATTGTCCCATGGGTGCTATGTACAGGGCAGCCCACCACTCAGTGTGTGTGTGTGTGTGTGTGTGTGTGTGCATGCACAGATGATTTAAATGTAAAGAAAACATCCATCTTCAGCTTTATCCTCTATTAGGGTCGCGGGGGGGGTTCGAGAACGCCCAGCCAGGGAAGAACATTTTGGGCACTGGACAGACACATCCAGGACAGGGGGGGGGCAATCTATCACTGGAGACACACTCACTCACACAGACACACTCTACATGGGGCAATTTGGAGAACTCAATTGACCTTGATCCATGTTTTTGGACTGTAGGTGGAAACCGGAAAACCCTGAGGAAACCCATGCGGACACGGGGAGAACATGCAAACTCCACCCAGATTGGGATTCGAACCGGGAACCCCCAGCGCTGAACCCCCCCCCCCCCAGGCGAACATGAAGGAAACAATAGAACCAATTAGATTACACAATCTCCTTAAATCTGCTCGTCTGGTGACAACAACCACGCCAAGTGCATGATGTAAAGGTTACAGGGAGAGGTGACACACTGCTGCCATGTGATTGGCTCGTTGGGCACTGTGTATAAGTGTGTGTGTGTGTGTGTGTGTGTCCGTACATGTTCAGCCAGCCGGTTGTTGTATCTGCACAGGCTGAAGATGAGGTTGCAGGTCTGCCGGATGTTGATGCTGTCCCGTATGTGCTGAAACATGAAGGGGAAGCCTTTGCCGCCGGTCAGCGCCGCCATGTCGCTCTGAGAAAGCGTCAGGTGTCTGGAGAACGGGGCAGAACGCAGAAGGCGGGGTTACACACGCACCCCGACGTCGGACGTTTGGGTGATTTGGTCACTTCTCTTCTTTCGGGCTCATTAGTCGAGGTGTTTGGATATCAACCTGAAAGTTGGAGGTTTGAACCCCCCGTCCAATGAGCTGTGGGCCCTCGAGCGGGGCCCTTAAGCATTACACTACATTTGGTCATTTAAAAATCTCTACGTGGTTCAGGTCAGAGCGCAGGGTCCAGACAGCGCCCCCTGGAGCAATGAGGGTTAATGGTTTTGCTCAAGGAGCCACACTGGTAACTTCACTGGACCTGGGATTTGAACCCACAGCCTTCTGATGGACATCCCAAAACCCGGACCACTGAGCTACCATCCGAACCCCATCCATACACAGTCAGGGCGGGGGCCTCGCTCAAGGGCCCACACTGATGGACACGGGTTTGAACCCTCTGAACCAATCAGAATGCTGCAGGACCTCAAAGAATAAAACTAGATTACATGCTTTAATACAAGTGTGTGTGTGTGGTGGTGTGTGTGTGTACATGTGTTTGCACACACACCTCTCGGAGCGCGACTGCTCCACCAGCAGGGCGATGAGGGCGATCATCTTCTCCAGAGCAGCCGGCCTGTACTTCTCCTCCGCCAGAGACAGAATGTCCTCCTCTTCGTCCTCCTCCTCTCCCTCCTCCTCAGAAAGCACCTCCACCTGCGGCTGGGGGGGAGGGGGGGTGTCTTATTACCACCATGCGAATATAAACTCTCCTCAACAGGTTCTTTAAACACTCAGCGGCCACTTTATTAGAGACAGCGGCTTCATTCTGAACTGACGGTTCAGATCAGCGCCGCTCACAGCTGGACTTTGTAGTTCTATACCGTATTTTCCGGACTATAAGGCGCACCTAAAAGCCTAAAAATTTCCCAGAAATCGGACGTGCGCCTGAGTTCCAAAATCAGACATTGATGAGAGGGAACCCGGAGTGCTCGATAGTGAAATTGAGCGGCTTTTTAATTCAGACACAGAAGACGAGGACTTTGATGGATTTGTGGGAGAAGAGAAATTAAAATAATGTGTGTTTTGTTGAGTAGTAGAATAAACTTCAATTATAAATCACCGTTTGCTTCCTTTACTTTTCTTGTAGATCTTATGATTTAGTAAGTGCCTTATAATACGGTGCCGTACAGAATAAGTACCGTACAGAAATAGTCCGTAATTCAGACTGCGCCGTATGGTCCGGAAAATACGGACTTACAAATACTTACAAATCTGTAGTCCATTAGTTTCTCTATACGCTTTATTAATTTAGGATTAATTTGGGATTAATAAAAGGATTAAATTTGGGATGTTCTCATGTGCTAAATGACTAAATGTAAATGTTAATAAAGTAGGATTCCCACAGAATCACCGCAGATTGGTTGTATTCAGGTGGTGGATCGACGCTGATGTGGTGGTGGCGTTCCTGTGTGATTTCGTGATGATGTAATCATTGTGGACTCACGTTCTCAGGTCCTTTGGTGCCCATGTAGAAATGCACCATGATGGAGATGGCCTGAAGCGACAGCAGGAACTGACTCTGCGAGGAACCAGCAGGAGGCAGAATTGAGACCACGACCTCGCAGAGCAAACGCGCCGGCGGCGGAACGTGAGGTTAATAAACACTCTACCTCCTCCTCGCCCATCTTGGCGAACTCGTAGAGAAAGGCGAAGTACTCGGTGAGGTGCTTGCTGTGCGGCTTCACGCCGTGCTCCATGATGGACAGCAGCGTTTTGACGAAACGGGTCACGCACGAGCGGCTGCCGATGTCCTCCACCGGGGCGTCCATGTCGTCCGACCTGCCGCGGGGGCAGAAAGACAGGCGTTAACGTCGCGTCCGCCGTGACCGCGAGACCGGAGCGCGTCTGCCCAGACCCTCACCCGTCCTCCATGCCCGGCTGCAGGTAGAGGTGAGCGTGGACCGGCCGCAACCTCTGGATCACGTGAATGCACAACCTCTGGAACATCTGCAGGAAAAAAAGAGAGAAGGCAGAGGGCATTATGGGAACATGACCTTGGAGCGTTTTAAATGCCCACAGGGGTAACCACACATAATGCCACCTTCCCATAATCCCACACATAATGCCACCTGCCCATAATGCCACACATAATGCTACCTGCCCATAATCCCACACATAATGCCACCTGCCCATAATCCCACACATAATTCCACCTGCCCATAATCCCACACATAATTCCACCTGCCCATAATCCCACACATAATGCCACCTTCCCATAATCCCACACATGCCACCTTCCCATAGTCCCACACATAATGCCACCCTGCCCATAGTCCCACACATAATGCCACCCTGCCCATAATCTCCCCTGCACATAATCTCTCACACAATCTTCTGCACACATAATCCCTCACACACATAATCTCCCCATGCACACATAATCCCTCACACACACACAATCTCCCCTGCACACATAGTCCCCCATGCACACATAATCCCTCACATGAATTACTTAATAAAGAAACGACTCAAACCATTTAAATGGATTAAGATCTGAAATGCACATCTGCTGGCGGCATACTGCAGGTTCAAATCCCAAATCCTGACGTTAGCAGCGTGTTTTTTTGAATGACAGCCTTTAATGCAATGAAATGTAAAATCACACGGGAGGTAAATAAACCCACCTGCCGGACGATCTGATTTGGACACTTGATCAATATCTGCATCGGCCACCAGTTATCGTCAGCCATCCGATCCAGGAACCACTGCAGCACACGGTCACATGACGTCTCACACTACAGCTCAGAACATGCCAAAGTACCGGCCCGCCTCCGTACGTAAGCGTTCTTACCTCGCACGCCGCCTGGCTATTGTTGAACTGCTTGGTGAGAAGCTCGATCCACTGCAGCATCGTGGGCTGAGGACAGATCAAAGGCATTAAAGAAAAGATCAAAGGGCAGAGCGCGTGGTGATGCAGTGTGCTGTTAATCTGAGAACCTTCTCTTTGGAGTGAATGAACGTCTCCAGGACGAACGAGGTGCTCAGCTGAAACACAAGAGGGCGAGTTTAGAACGTGCAACACCCTGTGAGATGGTGGGGGGGGGGGGGGTCAGGAGGACAGCGGTACCTTGGCGGTCATGAGGGACACGGCTTTGGGGTCGGGTAAAGTGCTCGGGATGCTGCTGCATAACTGCCACATGAACCTTTAAGAAATGATAATGAAGGTTCCATTAGAAACACTGAATTCTGCCTCTCTCTCTCTCGCTGCTTCTCTATGACACTCACCCAAAGTAGGTATGTTCGAAGATGTTCTTGTCCTGAAGAAACTGCATGTTATCGTGCCAGATCCACTGAAACACAGAATCAGGAGCACGGCGTTAAACCCACCCTCAACATGACGCCGATCAGTCAACCTGCAGAACGCTGACTCAGCGCTCACCTCCAGCAGATCCGGGGAAACATCAAAGCTGAAATCCTTTCCGTTCTCCTCCTCGGGCTCCACCCGCTTATAGAACAACATGTAGGCACTGTGGGTCTGTGTGTGCAGGAGAGAGAGAGGGGGGGGGG
>JAFMOD010000346.1:174574-186878 GCA_019802435.1 Corydoras maculifer
AGAGACACAGAGAGAGAGACACAGAGACACACAGAGACACAGACAGAGAGAGAGAGAGAGACAGAGACACAGAGAGAGAGAGTTACGGCGTTGCCACGCACAAACCTGAGACACTCTGAGGACGTCGGCGGCTGACGTTTCACTTACTGAAGTGATCTGGAGAACCCAGGGTGGAGAAGACGCAGGTGAGGAACTGGAGTCGGACCTGCACCTCCGCACTGTGGCTGTACCTACGACACAAAGACACCGCGTTGACATCCGCAGCGCTTCGACCAATCAACGTGTAGCTGTGACAAAGCGAATGGGCGGAGCTACTCAACGCAACTTGACAACCGGATGACAATGGATCACCTAGTGAACGCCAGTCATCTTGAAGCCCCGCCCCCATTCACAACTAACTAGCACAGATAACGTTAATTAAAAAAAAAAAAAAAAGTTTGTAAGTGTGTCCATTCATACGGAGAAATCACCAACTTAACTAATCTAGTATGTACTAATTAAACTAGTGTGTACTAACCACCTCGAATGCAACGTGTGAGGTAAGCACCCCCCCCCACACACACACACACAGTGTTAAAGCACCGCTGTTCATTGATCTTCGTAACGCCGCTGTATGTTATTACATTGGATCAATGTTAATTTTTAGGTTGTTTTGTCGAGGTTCCGATTCATCAGGTCGTCCAGCTCCACCCCCTCCCTGATGCCTACTGCCCATTCAGACAGGTTTGGGACACGGCCGACAGTTCGTAGAGTCTGCAGTATCTGCGTCTTTTGGTTCTGCTGCTCTAGTCGGTGATGCCGGAGTCACATGATGCACTGTGTCAATCACTCACTCATTAATTAAATGCTGTGCTTAATTATCAGCTCTAACGGCCTTCCTCGTCTGTTTCTTTTGAGGTGTGACCGGCTTCCTGGAGGTGGAGTCAGATCTTCATCCATGGCTCTGCTGACAAATACTGGATGGAACCTGAGTATTGATTGGACGGGCGGTCCTGCAGGACGCCCCCTACTGGACTCACATATAGTTTTCCAGTTGTTAGTTTTTCCATTTGTTAAATATCTCTACATGTCTGTCCTACACTTTTGATGCTGCCCAGCCGCTCACTGAGTCTCGGTCCTCACAAGGTTTCTTCCTTAAGTAACAACATAACGGAGTTTTGTCTTGCCGCTGTCGCTTCGCTTCAGCTTGGTCTTTGGGGGGGTCTTTGTGACGACGTACTGTTGTAAAAAGCGCGACATAAATAAATAACTTGAACTTGGATGAAGGGGAGCGGTCGCAGCCCCGCGGTCGGAGCCCCATGGCGCCGCTGTCGGACCCCGCGGTTCCGCGGTACGTACAGGGAGAACTTGTGCTGCTGCTCTCGAACTTCCTGGATGTAGTGCAGAAGGTCCTCGAAGAACAGCTTCATCATGTGCAGCTCCTTCTCCGCCCACCTGCAAGAACCAGCACAGAGCCGCGTCACATGACCCCGAGACAGACAGACAGCCAACGGAAAGACGGCCGACGGCGTCTGCGCGCTCACATGGTGATCCAGTGGGTGTCGTAGCTGGAACCAAACTGCTGGAACGTCCCGAACAGCTTGGGCAGCAGACGCAGGGACACCACCACCGACCTGAGGAACACAGAGCGGCCACCTTTCAGCACCACGGCCGCTGATCCGAACGTAAACGCGAATCCGCGTGGAGTCATTCGGGGCCCCGGGGCCTCACCTGTGGTGCGCGAGGTTCTCCAGGCAGCCCTCGATGAAGCGCATGCGGATCTGCCGGTCAGTGAACCAGCAGACGAGGGAGCACAGCAGCTTCTCCGCCTCGTTGATCAAACCCTCCGACAGGTGGATCTAGGGATGAGGAAAAGGGGCGTGGCTTAATTGTAATGCTCTGTGTCGGGGGTGGAGTCCCCAGGCACATCAAGGGGAGAACATTTCAGGCGCTGGGCAGATACAGCCAGAACAGGACGCCAATCTATCACTCTATATGGGGCAATTTGGACATTCAATTCACCTTGAATCCATGTTTTTGTACAATGGAATTAAACCGGAGGAAATACCGGGAGGAAACCCGGTATTAATGAGAAATAATGAAAACCCACCTCCTCTGCTGCCCCCTAGCGGCCTCTGAGTATCTGAATATGTCCACGGTTCAGCCAGAGGCAGGCAGACAGTATTAGAAAGGGTGCCATCATGTGGCAAAAGGCGGAATTACATTTTAAAAGTGTATTTATTCTGACAGAGCTACTGAGCCATAAATAACGCATCACAAACGCGGGAACGTTTGAGTAATCTGACTCGTGATTGGCCCGCGGCGTGACTTCGGACAGGTCTGTGCTACAGGCCCCGGCGGCTCGGACTCACCGCGTCCTCGTCCTGCACCAGGTCCCACAGCAGCGTGTTGCCCTTCTTGCAGACGTTGTCGAGGTTGATGTCAGTCACCGCGTGTCCGGAGTACTGGTGCTTGTGAACCGGCGGACCTGCAGAGCGGCGACACAGAGAACCCACTCAGACACGGCGGTGTGCAGAACCCACTCAATGAGGTCATCTCCGTAAAGTGCGGAGCAGATTAGGGTTGTGGGTGGGGTCTGATTGTGGGAGAAGTGGGCGGTACCTTGCACCAGGTGCTCGTGGTAAATGGAGGCCAGGTTGGGCAGATGCTGCTGCAGGTGTGAGCTGAGCTCGGCGTGGGAGTTGATCTGCACCAGCTCCTCCTCGCAGCCCGACTCCTCGCCGTCGAAGTCGGCCATGTTCTTCTCGGACTTGGCACTGACCTGAGAGCTGCTGCAGCTCACGTCGTCGGCGCTCAGCATGTCCTCCACCATGTGACTGCAAGAAATCATCCATCCGTCCATTATCTTCTGCTTTATCCTCTATTAGGGTCGCGGGGAGAGAAGAATGTTTCGGGCGCTGGGCAAATACACCCAGGACAGGGGGGGCAGTCCATCACTGGGCACACACTCACACAAACACACTCTAATGGGGCAATTTGGAGAACTCAATTGACCTTGATCCATGTTTTTTGGACTGTGGGAGGAAACCGGAGAACCCGGAGGAAACCCATGTGGACGCGGGGAGAACATGCGAACTCCACCCAGATGGGGATTCCAACCGGAAATTGCCCCATCCAGAGGAGAATGTTTCAGGCGCTGGGCAGATACACCCAGGAGGGGGGTGGGCAGTCTATCACTGGGCACACACACTCACACAAACACACTCTAATTGGGCAATTTGGAGAACTCAATTGACCTTGATCCATGTCTTTTAGACTGTGGGAGGAAACCGGAGAACCCGGAGGAAACCCATGTGGACGCGGGGAGAACATGCAAACACCACCCAGATGGGGATTCCAACCGGGAATCCCCAGCGCTGAGAGGAGAACATGCTAAACCACTAAGCCACTGTGGCACAGCCACAGCGATCACGTCATTTCAGTTGGTGCTCGAGGTTCTGCCGGAGAACGCGGCCAGCAGACGTTCTCTAAAGGTGTGCATGTGAACCTACCCCTCGTGGTGGTGGTGGTGGTGGTGATGGTGGTGGTGGTGGTGGTGCTGCGGGTTGATGAAGCGTCTGCAGTTGAACAGCTCGGTGCTCATGGCTTCAGACAGGAAATCGGTGGCGCGTGCCAAACAGGGAGGCTCCTGGCTCATCGGGGCCCCGTGCGAGGAGCCCAGCTCCGACCCCGCCCCCTGCTGCTGCAGGTTCTGCGAGGACGAGGAGGCGCCTGCGGGATCCGGACGTTCCTCGGACGCCCCCATCAGACAGCCCGAGGACGAGGGGCACGCGTCCAGCATCCTCAAGGACGACGAGGTCACCATGGCGGCGGCGTCCGGGGAGAAGGACAGGGCTTTGGGTTTCTGAAGGCCCGGGCTGGGACCCATAGATGCCGACATGCTGGGCCGCTCCAGGGGCCCCTGCACCTCCTCCAGTGGCTCCCCGGCCTTCCGTTTGCGGACGTCCGGCAGCAGGGAGTTGCGTTTCTCCTTCTGCAGACATTCCTCCGAGGCGGCGATGGCCCGCTCCTCTTCTTCGTCTTCCTCGTCTTCGTCGTCGTCCTCCTCCTCATCATCGTCGTCGTCCTCCTCCTCCTCCTCGTCCTCCTCCTCATCCTCCTCCTCCTCCTCCTCGTCTTCCTTCAAGGCCTCGCTGTCGGCGAGGTCGGAGTGGAGCTCGCTGCCCGGGCTGCCCGCCGATTGGCTGGCGCGGCTGGACTCCGCCTCGTTGCTGGAGGCCTCGCTGCGCTCGCTGCTGCTGCCCGGCCCGCTGCTGCCCTCCTCGCCGCTGTTGGCCGTCTCGTCCGAGCTGCCCTGCATGGACTCCTGCACACATCGACCGCGTTAGCGCTCCGAACGCGCTCCTCCTGCAGCAGAGTGTTAAAAACAGACCCGGCCGTCACCTCGGTGTCCGAGAGCCTCTGCCCCCCGCGCTTCCCGCCGCCCAGCATCGGCTCGTCCATCTCCATGTCGCTGCCGCCGCTGTGGTGGGTGTCGCTGTTGTCGCTGCTCTCGGGACTCACGGCCGGAGAACCTGGGTTCAGACAGGGAACTCGTTCACAGTGACCTCAGAATATGGGTATGAATTTGGGGGGGGGGGTCCAGACGATACACACACACACTCACGGCTACCTTTCTTGTTGCCCATCGGGAGGTTGGTGTTGAGCAGCGATGCGAACGAGCTCTGTTTGGAGAGCTGGGCTTTGGCCGCGAGCGCATTATTCCACAGGGCCTTGATCAACATGGACGCCAGGTACAGAGTCTGGAACACAGAACCAGACGAGGGTTCAGGTGGAACCGCAGAACAACACACACTCACATCAACACTCCTAATGTTGGTGGAGTTGAATGTGGACACACACACACACATACACACACTCGCTACATTAAGCACAGACCCCACACAGCGCGCACACACACACACACAACCCTCTTGTATGGCCATGCACAAGCATGTGCCGCACAAACAATGTGTGCGTAAACACACACATCAAGACACACCCCACTTGTAGGTGCATGCATACACACTCGTCATACAGACTGCACACACACACACACACACACCACGTCTACACAAGCACACACACACACCACCCTCTTTTATGGCCATGCTCAAGCATGTGCCGCGCAAACACAGTGCGTAAACACACACATCAATACACACCACACTTGCTGTCGCATCCACACACACTCATCATACAAACTGCACACACGGACACACACACTGCATGTACATATGCGCACACACATCCTCATTCATATGTGCATGCACACAAACACGCCACATTAACACACCACAGACACACACACACTGCGTGTACACATGCCCCCACACACACACATCCAGACACCACCCCACTTGCAGGTGCATGCACACACACACACACAACACTCACCATACCAAACAGCACGTGATTACACATTCACACAACAAAAACAAACAAACCCACCGCACACACACACTCTTTATTTACACGTCATGCTCATCATGAGGTCCCTCCTCCTCGTACCTGCTCGGTGTGTGCACTGGGGTGCAGCCCCGACACCAGGTTCAGAACGTGCCGCAGTGGAACCGGATCCAGGTTCTTGATGAGTGAGGGGAAAAGGTCGTGGATGTAACGGCTGCAGTGCTTCAGCTGCACAAACAGAGTGTACAAATCATCATACTACACTTAACCTCACCCGTGTGAGTGTGTGTGTGTGTGTGTGTGAGAGAGAGAGTGTGTGTAAGTGTGAGTGTTAGTGTGTGTGCAGCCAACCTGAGCAGCAGCCCAGATGCAGTCGACGTGCTGTGTGCTCAGTCTGCCTTCTGCAGCCAGGAAGTTTAAAATCACTTGGCACTGCTTAATAATCTACAAACACCACACACACACACATTACACCAACACACACGCTGCGACATCACCTGATTACAGACACATCACAAACCTCTATGTGCAAATTTGGTCCAAAGATGTGCTCCACCACGTTGTTGTTGATCAGCCAATCAGCCAGCTCCTTCGCTATCGACCTAAAATCAAAGTTTATCATCATATTAATTAACGAATCAACAAATTATGCCTTTAATTAAGAAAAACACCGCGGGCTGCAGACATAACGACTGAATTCATATGGACACGACTGCAGAACCTCAGAGGTCTGTGCTTTCACTAATGCACTGATTAGGTTCGGGTTCTCAGACGGAACCCCGTGGCTGCTCTGACCGACCGAAGCTCGGACCTCGTTCCGACGGACTACTCTAGAGCGCGGTGTCCCGACGTTCTGTGACGGACCCGCGTGCATTCAGGACAGTACTCACGTCTCAGTGTCCGACACCAGAGACTCGTTATTGCAGACGTCGTTGAATGTGTGCAGCTGATTCTGGAACAGAAAACACAAGGGGGCGGTGTTGAGGTCAGTGACAGAGACTTATTGGGTTCCATAAGCAACAATCAAAGTTCTTCCACCTCCAACAGACAGTTTGCAGAGAACCATTACGGGGTTCTGTCTGGCGACCAGTGCTTCATACACATCATGATACACACTGCGTTACCATGGCGATGTTACCATGGCGATGTTACCATTATTGTCTATTTTAATTATATAAGGGACCCTCGTTCATGTTGGGGGCGGCTCGGTGGCTCAGTGGTCGGCGCGTCCGCCTCTCAGCGCTGGGGATCCAGGTTTAAATCCTAATCTGGGTGGAGTTTGCATGTTCTCCTGGGTTTCCTCCGGGTTCCTCCCACAGTCCAAAAACATGGATTCAAGGTAAATTGAATTCTCCAAATTATCCCATATAAAGTGTGTGTGCGCTGAGGAATGGTTGTCCCCGTGGATTGGGTGTAACCACCCAGCGCTCAAAACATTCTTTCCTGGATGGGCATGGGCATGGGGAACCCCCCCCCCCAACTCTAGCGGAGGATTATGCAAAAGATAATGAATATTCATGATGAAGTGCAACAGAGGGGGCAAGGATTCAGTGGATGGTCTCACAGACCGGTGGGGCATTCGTAGGCCTTGTGGCTAAGGAACCATTCTTGGAACCCGAGGTCCACGGTTCGATTCCCGTTCCCACTAGTTACCACGGCAAGGCACCTAATGCTAATTGATTCCTGGACGCGGTGTACAGGACAGCAACATGTACAGGACAGTGTGTGTGGTGTGTTTCACTTTAATACTCCTCAGCCAATCAGGTTCTGAGCTGAACTTCCTACTGACCAATCAGAAGCCAGTCTGCAGAAAATCCCTACTGTCCGGTGCGGGTGTCTCACCGTGATCTGGCTGAGTCCCGCCAGTCTCATGGTGAGCGTAGGGGACATGAAGTATTTAAAGGCGAGGTCCAGGCTCTCCTTGTCGAAGCAGAGGGCGCTGTCCAGCGGCTCCTTCACCGTGCTCCACATCAGATCGGCCATGTTCCTCGCCGTGCTCTGCCGCAGCTCCTGATCCGACAGCTTACACAGGTATCTACACACACACACACGATGAAGTGAGATGGGAAAAATGGGGTTTGAGTCGCCTGAGCCATTTGACTCACTGTAATTGAACCGACTCGCGTGTGCAGCTGACTCAGTGAAAAAAAAAGCCTGCATTAAACTCAAAATCCGAGTTCAGATAAGCAAACGAGGACTGGGTCATGTGACCTGTGCATCGCCGCCTCCTGGTCCCCCTCAGGGCAACGTGAGGAGAACCACGGCGATGGTTGCCATGGTGAGAGATGCTCTTCCTAGCAACCTGGATGTATGTAGCTATGGCTGTGAAGCGGCGGTGGTGGACGTGGGCGGTGGACGGTGGAGGGGGGTGCGCTCACCTGATGACGTGCGTGCGGAACGGGATGATGTGCTGCATCACAGCCGGAATGTGCAACCATATTCTGATCTGAAAAACACCCAGAGCGGGGGGGCGTCAGTATGGGGGTGGTGTTACAGCCGTTAACCCGCCCCCTCCTGGAGAGATCAGGGAGCCACGGGCGTGGGCAACCTTCAGCGGACATGAGGCCGCCACCCAGCGACGGGACCCGTCGCGGACTCACATTGGAGACGATGGTGATGAAGGCGTGCGCGATGGGGAACGGCAGCGTCTCCGGCATCCCCGTCTCAAAGCAGTCCTTCATCAGGGACAGGCCGTGTTTCCCACAGAACAGGCAGACGTAGCGCAGCAAGTGCAAAGGGACCTCCACGTCCTGATGGATGCAACACACACACACACACACACACTGAGCACGCCGAGATATGGGGGCGCTATGGCGACATGCTTATAGTAAACATCTGTTCAACTGGAGATCTACATCAGTCACACACAGCTGTACTCCTGACTCACTACACAACACTATTCAATACTATTCACACACACACACTTGCATCATGTTTACACACACACACACACACACTTTACAACACTATTCAATACTATTCACACACACACACTTGCATCATGTTTACACACACACACACTTCACAACACTATTCAATACTATTCACACACACACACTTGCATCACGTCTACACACACATACACTTCACAACACTATTCAATACTACTCACACACATACACTTCACAACACTATTCAATACTACTCACACACACACACTTCACAATACTATTCACACACACACAAACTTGCATCACGTCTACACACACACATACACACTTTACAACACTATTCAATACTATTCACACACACACACTTGCATCATGTTTACACACACACACACACTTTACAACACTATTCACACACACACACACACACACACACTTGCATCACGTCTACACACACTACACAGCACTATTCAATACTATTCACACACACACATACTTGCACCTCGGCTACACACACACACACACACACACACACACAACCCTCTTGTATGGCCATGCACAAGCATGTGCCGCACAAACACAGTGCGTAAACACACACATCAAGACACACCCCACTTGCAGTCGCACACACACACACACACTCACCATACAAACTGCACACACACACTGTATGTACACTCATATGTGCATGCACACAAACACGCCATGTTAACACACCACAGACCTATACAGCACACACACACAAATCCAGACACACCCCACTTGCAGGTGCATGCACACACACACACACACACACACACACACACACACCATACAAAACAGCACATGATCACATTCACACCACACGCACACAAACAAAAACCTACCACACACACAACCCCAAACACACACTCTTTATTTACACATCATCTATGGCATCAGGATCTACATCAGTCACTGAATCACCACACAACCCCAACACAGCGGAGACAATTCGGGTGGTGGATCATTCTCAGGATGTCACGTCATTATTTACAGCCAATCTAACGACTGCTGCATCCTAAAAACCCGGGCGTCAGATACGAGGCGCGGTGCTTACGTTCATGTCGCAGAAGGAGCCGAGGATGTTGCTCTCCTGAGCCGAAATGTCCTGAGGACGAGAAACCAGAGGAGAACAGACTGAGCGGCGGCGACGACGACACGGAGACAACACGCCATCACCAAATAAATGAACTTCAGAATATGTTCGCCTGGAAACATGGGAGCTGTGAAGGTTGGTACGACCTGATTGGCTGTGAGGACACTGATCTGGAGCCAGTGCTTTGATGTTGAGCACAACCTGAGGCAATTATACAAAACACTGCACATGCTGTTTATAGGAGGTGCAGCACCGGGGGGGGGGGGGTGCACTTCTGTTGCAAGATTTAAAAGCTTTAATGCACCTTTAATGTAAACTTTGGCTCATTTATCCCAAATTTTTATTTTTCTGAAGTCAGCTACTGATGTTGGACAAGAGGAGCGGCCTCACAATCTCGGTTCCCATTCATCCCCAAAAGGGGTTTGATGACACGGAGGTCGGGTCTCGGTGTGGGACAGGCACCTCAAACTCACCCGGCCAAGATCTGGAACACAGGCGGGCCTTCCCCAAACTGTTTTCACAGCATTAGAATGATAAGGAAACCGTGTTAAGATCAGCGAACACAGGTTTGATTCTGTTCACTGCACTGAGGCCACTGTGGGACTCCAGCTTAGCAACAATTTAGGGAAGGCCCTTTCCTGTTTCAAAGCCAGGTCCATAAAGACGAGCAGGGATGAGTACGGGAAAAGAAAGGAACGCCCAGAACGCAGATGAAGATGTGTGTGTGTGTGTGTGTGTACCTCGATGGTGGGGTGTGTGTTGTGTTTGTAGGCTGTATACAGAGGGAACTGGATCTGAAAGATTTTGGCTGCACACAGCAGCAGCTTCTCCCTCTCCTCCGTGCTCCAGGAGGCGAACGGGTCGGCGGCGCCCCCCTCCGCCGCCCCATCGCTGGCGCCCGCTCGTGCCTCCTCCTTCAGCTTCGGGCCCTCGGCGGAACGCTCGCCCTCTCGGTCGGGATCGTCCTCCTCCGCCGAGTCCCTCTCCACGTTCACCGTCTCCTCCTCGTTGGGGGAAGGCCGAGAGTGGGCGGAGCTCCACTCAGACTCCAGGCCCTCACCGCCGCGGTTTCCATGGACGCTGCAGAGCCGGTCCCTCAGGCTGGTAACCTGGGCGATGACCAGGTTAATGAGGCCGTAGACCAGCTGGTTGAACACCTCGAGGTGCTTGTATTCTTTAAAGCAGCACAGACATTGCCTGGAAACGTGCACACACACACACACACACACACACACACACACACACACTTTAACACTCTGCAGTTCTATGACACTGATTCTGAAGGTTCTAAAACATTCGTCTCCACGCAGCCGGCTCCCGTCGCGTTCTCCACCCTCATTACGAGCGCGTCTCCGTCTGCGGAACCTACACTTATCTTTATTTTTAACGCGTGCTCTGTGTAACGAGTCCGGATCAGCGGGGACAGGACGCCCTGATTCAGCACTCTGCAGTGTTCCAGTAGCTGTTTATTAGCATTCAGAACTTTTGGAACGAGCGCAGTGCGAGCTGGGGATCGGGTTCAGAGCCTCAGCGGGTCATGGGTTCTGCAGCTTGAACCCTCGACTCTGGACCAGCCACCACCCTAACCGCAGAGCCACAGCTCCCCCTGAGGGTTGGGTACGGAACCAGCCTCAGCGCCTGTTTAGTCTCCCATTCGTACCCAGTACCCCCCCCTCCCCCCCGGCGGGGATTAAGCCCAGAATTCAATTAATGGAAAAGATTTATTTTTTATTAAACATAAATGAATTCACGTCGAGGATTAGAACTAATCCGGCTCACGCAGCGCCACCCGGATCCCGCCACGTATAACGGCTTTGAACCCATGACATCACGACCGACTCACTCCGGGGTGATGACTCGACACCGTCCGAGCCCCGAGTGGGCCAGAGGTCGGCCCGGCCCGGCCCAGCCCGGCCCTCCGGCGTGGCGCTGCCGGGATTCTGAACCCATGAGTCAGCTCAAACGCCACGAGGACCGCCGGGACCCTGGGCTCAGACACCGGCGTCAGGGGTCCGCCGCACGCGAGCCCGATAATCCGCGGGATGAATTATTAAGCTGCGTTTAATAAATGATGACCGGAATGAAAAATCTGACCTCTGCGTCCATGTGCCGATGTAGCTGAAAACTTTTAAGGCATGTTCCTTCTTCAACTGCAGGCCGTCCGAACCGTCCGCATCCGAGACTGAGGACGGAGAACGAGACGCCGTCAGACGTTTATACATACACACACACACACACACACACACACACACACACACAGTACCACATGATCACAGTGTTATTATACACACACATGGTTCCTTATTACAGGTATGGAGAGGCTTTATCGTGACCCAGGAACTAAAAAGGTTCTTCTAAAAAGCCTGTTCCTCAGTTGCAGAAAGCTGAAATGTTTAAGAACACACTCATACAGTTATAGAAACATAGTTGGACTTCAGGGGTGTGTCCACATAATTTAGGCTCATCATCAGGGATCATGAGAACGGCGATGGAGCAACAACAGGAGAACCGTGATGACGAGAACGGGGCGGTTGAGTGGATTGTGCAGAATATAATGTGTGTGTGGGTGAGATTACACATTCCTGCACTCACGCACACACACACACACACACACGAGTGCATGCAGTACAGTGTGTGTGTGTGTGTGTGTGTGTGTGTGTCTGTGAGATTAGGTTTGATTCAGCTGGCGTCAGTGAGCTTGTCTAAATAACTGCACTTATAGCACCAAACCTGAAACCGCAGTCAGACACAGCTGCACAGCTGCACGAGGGAACTCACGCCGTGTAACGCAGCCGGCTGCAGAACCCCCGCAGAACCAAACCCTTACATCAAGCTGCATCAATGTAAACAAGGGTTCTCATACAGCACCCGTACAGGACCGAGACCCTACAGCACCCATACAGGACCGAGA